>CM060947.1:253253545-253418545 GCA_030765055.1 Mantis religiosa | reverse complement strand
GTGAGTACAGGGTACATAGAGCTTAGAGCTACCAGCAATTTATCTTTCAGAATAAGGGTAAACCTCCAACGTTAAGTCATACCGGACGATGAATGAAACGATGTTCAAATGAGTACAGGTCACAGAGGGCTCAGAGTTACCAGACATTCATCTGTAAGGATAAGAGAAAACTTCCAACGTTAAGTCATATCGGACGATGAATAAAACGATGTTCAGATGAGTACAGGGTACACAGAGCTTAGAGTTACCAGACGTTCATCTTTCAGGATAAGGGAAAACCTCCAACGTTTAGTCATATCGGACGATAAGTGCAATGTGTTCAAATGAGACCAGGGTTCATTGAGCTTTGAAAAATGAAATGTATAGTGTTTAACGCCCGCTTTTATTACATACGGTACCGCAAGCGGTGACACTGATAATATATGAGATGAAGATGGAGCACCGGTGGAATGAGATGGCGGGGGAAAATGGAGGTCCCAGAGAAAACCCGCCCCAGCGCCGTGTTGTCCATCAATAATCTCACTTTGCGGTCGCCTGGGATCGAACCCGGGCCGCCTTGGTGAGAGCCAAGCAGTCTAACCACTGAGCCACGGCGCAGCCAAGCAGTCTAACCACTGGGCCAGGGCGCGGCCATGGAGCTTAGAGCTACCTAACATTCGTCTTTAAGGATAAGGGAAAGCACCGGAGAGAACCTTATCCAAGTAACTCACCCTTACTGAGATTTGAACTCGGGACCTCTTGAGCGTGAGGCAGATACACTACAATGTACGCTACCGAGGCGAAAAGTTCTGGTTTAAAAATAGACACAGGTTGAAGTGATAGTCAAATGTTTCAAAACTGGTTGTCTAGGTGATATCCTTGTAATTGCATTCTCTTTGTAGGGTCAAGAGATGAAAAATGAATAACGACTTGCTATTTGAGAACGTAAACATTAGTAAATTGAGAGCAAGAGCAAGGAATGCCTCGGAATTTTTCATTCTCCAGAAAAACGGATGTATCTTACGGTTTACCAGTTATATAAAAATCATTCATGATGTAGAGGTCTTCTAAACACATTTCCAGAATATTATAGGTATACTTTTTATTTTTTATAGTAATAACTTAAGGCTTATACCATTTTGTCAAAATTTGGCATCTATTTGACGGAAAATTAATTTTTGAACCTTTCAAAGTACTAGGGGTAAGCTAAAGAAAATGATGAAGAAGAAAACAAATAAATACACGTTTTGATATTTTCTTTTGTTTTCGGCATTCATGGACCGTCGGCAAAACCTCATATTAAGCTTTTGGGTGCACCAATACTTTCTCTATTTACATTTACTTCGTAGTAGGAAATGAGATAAAGCTTTCAAAAACATTTTGGAATAATAAATCTTAGCGGGTAGAACAAGTCATCTGATTGAACACAAAACTACTTTTTATTGTCTTATTCTTTTGTTAGCTCACTTGAGAACATAATAAATATAGGGTTATCAAGTTTAACCAAACAAGACAACTAAAATCTCACTTACAATTACCTAATGAGCTTATCTTGCACTTGAAATTCGTTAATGATACACAATTTTGAATCTATGTTACATTTTGTAGCCAGTTCTTGAAAATGAAGTCCATAAACCTAACAAGAGTTCCTCAACCGACTACGGAATACCAGGAAAATACGTAGGACCTCACTGGGATATAGAAGGTAGCCAAACATGGTACTTCCGTCGTTAATGCTGGTTTATACAAATTTTTATACCTCATTCAGAATATAGGCGAAACAGCTGAATAACGAGAGGCCGTGTAACAGCTCCGCAGAGATTTCTGAGTGTAATTCCACCAGATTCTATGTTTTTCCCGATGCAGGGTTTCAAAATAAACATCAGCTTTTTTTCTTTTCCTGTTTGAGCATCCTCTACATAAGGTATAAATTTGTAACACATTCACAAAAGGCCTGGGTAATGTGGTAAAGGGTACAGGGGTAATAAGGAGTGAGATTTAACATAGAATAATGCGTGGCAATAAGCAGATTTGTTTTAGAAACGCGCAAATTGTTGTAAGTAGATGTTCCTCAAAATAAACATTATCTTATTGTAGTTACAAGGGCATACAGTAGACTTTAAGTGATAGTCAAATGTTTTATATACATGAATTTCTCTACACATGTACAAACACTTATTGCTCTATCTACTTCAAGATAAACATAATCTTATTGTAGTTACAAGGGAATATAGTAAACTCTAAGTGATAGTCAAATGTTTTATATACATGACTTTCTCTACACTTATTGCTCTATTTACTTCAAGATAAATATAATTTTATTGTAGTTACAAGGGAATACAGCTGACTATAAGTGATAGCCTAATGTTTTATATACATGACTTTCTCTACTCTTGTACAAGCACTTATTGCTGTATCTACTTCAAGATAAACAATATCTCGTTGTAATTACAGAGGAGTATGTTGGATTTTAAGTGATAGTCAAATGTTTTAAAATTGGTTGTTTAGGTGACGACATTCTCTTTGTATGTTTAAGAAGTAATCAAAATGAATAACGATCTACTTGCTTTTGAGATGTATAAATATCGGAACCATAAGACAAATAGGAGGTTGTGTCGTGGTTGAGCGGTTAGACTGCGTGACTCTCACCTTGGCGGCCCGAGTTCGATTCCATGTGACCGCAAAGTGAGATTTGTGGTGTCCAACACATTAACTTAGCTGAGACCTTTGTATTAACTAGGATAAGGCCAGGGTAACCTTTTGAGCAGCACGACAATACGGTTCTATATTTTCTCTACTTGGTAGACAAAGTAGAATCTAGGCTATGCGTACTAAATGTATGGCAACAAGAGAAGTGATTTCCTTACGCGGAAAGAAGTAAACTGATTCGAATTTCAAACCAAAGTAGATGATCTCTGAACTGGGTGTGTGTAATATTTAAATTGTATTTCAACTTCAGATGAGTAGAACATAGACACCCAGATCTCCCCGTGGCACGGTGGTAATGGCGTGTCGTTGAGAATTCCCTGTAAGGGAGGGGATCCGTCCCCTTCAGCTGCCGTGGTGCGAGCGCTGCGAACCCCAAGCACTCGTGGTACCTCTGACGTTACTAGAGGAACCTTGGGCCGAACATTCGAGCCCCTCCCTGATTGGAAGTTGTTCGGATTGGGTTGGACTCGAGGGGCAGTGGTTCCCGATACCCGTGGGAGATCGGGTACGTCTCCGGACGGGCTTGAGGGAAGCCATATATTCCCGCGCACTAGACAGCATAGCTAGTAGAAGGTGTGCTAGATCACCAGGTGGCCCCAACGAAGTCATATCGGTAGTCTTCCCATTTAGGAGTTGGCGCGCGTAAGTGGCGCATCTACTTCCACCCCGTCTTGAGTCCACAGGACCAGATTGGGGGGACTTGTTAGTCTCTAGGTGTTGCCCTACGGAAAGAGTCACGGAGGCGCCGGGCGCCCTTGAGGGACAGCTTGGTAACTCCCTGGTAGAAGTGAAATATGCAGTGTTTAACGCCCGCTTTTACTACATACGGCACCGCAGGCGATGACACTGATGATACATGAGATGAAGATGGAGCACCGGTAGAATAAGATTGCGGGGGAAACCGGAGATCCCGGAGAAAACCCGCCCCAGCGCCGTGTTGTCCACAACAAATCTCATTTTGCGGTCGCCTGGGATCGAACCCGGGCCGCCTTGGTGAGAGCCAAGCGGTCTAACCACTGAGCCACGGCGCGGCCCTCCCTGGTAGAAGGAGGCCCGAGTCCTTGGTCCTATGGGATCAGGACTAATGTGAGTAGAACCTCTGGCATTAAGTGTCGTTGAGAATTCGGTTCTTAATTGAAGAAGTAATTGAGTATTCACATATGGCAGGTACTCTGGGGAGGGGCAATCATGTCTCACCCTTCATAACTGCACCCTTATTGTGACGCCCGTTTTCGGTGTAGGTGCAGAAACAGCGGCCGAGTGCCGAGGAGATTAGTTAAAGCCATGAAACACAATGTAAACGAATTTGTGGAAAGCAATACTTGAGTGATGAACTTCGACTGCCGATTCGCCAAATGGCCAAGTAAAATAGTGGGGGGAAAAAAGTTGATACAGAACCCGGAAATTCGTTCGTTCCATCGATACCCCCATTCAACTTTTAATAATACATTAACATACTCTGCAAATGTATTCTTGGTACGCGTGCTTATCTTCTGATTTCTCTGAATCGTAAACATTATCCACTCAATGAATATTTTACTACCTGCACGTTACAGCTCGTGCCATTGCGTGTTTATCGTTTGTCTGTAGTTAAATGCCTTTTTCTTCCTTCGCATTGTTACCTCATTCGTTTTCATGGGGCGTTCGATCGAGACACTGACGTGTTCCACTCACATGCCTTTCCCACTCTTCTAAAATACATTTTCTGCGAGTGTGTTTGTATCATCCTTTGAAATCTTTTGAGTAATCATTCTATTTATAAAACATTTAGACTTCTCCAACAAAAGAGGTTACGCCTATTGTAACATGGTCCTCTAATGGAACTTGGGGTGAACCTAGCTACTAAAGCTTCGTACCATTTTACAATGCGGTTCGCATAAGATAGCGTAACGCAGTGTTTCTCAAAGTGTGGTCCGTGGACCCCCGGGGGTCTGCGAGGATTTCCATTAAGTCAAGTTATCATGTTGAATTAAAACTATAGAAAAAGTAGAATTGTATTTACTGAGTCACTTATCTGCTAGGTGCCGCACTACGTACGTTTTACTTAACATTTTTTATGCAGATATGTCATAACGATGTAACGCAGCTCAAGTGCAATAAACCTAAGAGATGGGAGCGTGTATTACAGCGTTACAATAGCAGCGACGGAACCGTGCTGAGCGTGAGCGTTTAGCTGCGGCGCGGGTGAAGTCAGCTAAGCCTACGCGCACGTGGGTTCTGAGTAGAACACCTGAATGGCCAATCAAAAACTTTGGGGAAGTACCTTCCAGCACTGGCAGATGATCAGAATGAGTGGACAAAATATCATTGCCTGAAAAAAGACATAGGCAACATTTATAGAGGGCAACGACCCAAGGAGCCATGACAGTACAGAGGGCAGGGTACCTACAGTTTACTTGGATAGATACTTTCTCCGACAGGCCAGAACAACGGACTCGCTCCCCTACAGCGGCCTGGCAACGAGCCCAGCTGCTGAACCTTAATGATCCCAGGCAGGCGATCCGAGCACCAAATTTCCCTGGTTGGCGGTGCCGAAATGGTCCCAACAGAGGAGCGGAGACCGGCAACCGACCTACCGGAGGAGGAAGTAGTTTTCCTCAGAGCATATCATCCTGCCATGCACCGCCAAGACTCCCGCCGACACTTTTACCCTGAAAGAGACCACGAGGTAAAAGGTGATATGAAATGATAATGGATATGAAATGCGGGTCCCGAATGCAGGCCACAGACGAAACCGCCTGAGCCATCCCAATAGGTTTCTTCTGAGGATGTTTGATCAACATATCTTGAAGTGTTAAAGCGAAGAAATAGGCAAGACGTACATTTTTTTGTTTTGTTTTGTTTGTTTGTTTGTTTTTTTTTTTTTTTTTGTAATTTTGCGTCCTCCAACGTTTAGTCATATCGGACGATGAATGGAATTGGCGAAAGGCTCAAATGATCCCAGGGTCCATAGAGCTTAGTATTACCCGACATTTGTCTTTCACGATCAGGAAAAACCCTGGAAAAACCTTATCCAGGTAACTCACCCTGACCGAGATTCGAACTCAGGACCTCTTGAACGTGAGGCAGACACTCTACCACCGCGCTACCGAGGCGGGTGGCAAGAAGTACCGCTAATCTGGAACCATTAACTAATTAACTAATTTCAAAGACAGAATTTGACATTTTTGGGCAGTAAATGGAGGCCATTTTGAGCTCCTTTTGAAGTTCTTCTTCTTCACTTCATGAAATAGGCAATCAAGTGCCTTTTCCGCCTTCGAAGTGCTCCAGCCATCGTTTCCTGGGTCTGCCCACCGATCTCCTACCTTTAGGATGATACTGTAATATTTGTTTTGTAAGTCTATTATCTGGCATTTTTTCAACATGTTCCTTCCATTTTTGTTGAGATGTTTTAACCTATCATTCATACTAAAAATGTCCAGCTCTTCTCTTATATTTTCATTTCTTATTAAGTCCCTCTTCATGCATCCTTTCACATTTCTCAAGAATTTCATTTCTGAAGCCTGTATTTTACTCTGTTGCTTTTTAGTTAACGTCCAAGTCTCACTTCCGTATGTCAGTATAGGCACAGCCATAAATTTGTAGAACTTTAATTTTGTTTCTTTACGTATTTTGATTCTAAATGTTCTATTTATTGTTCCACACACTCTTTGAAATTTGCATATTTTATTGTAGACATCATATTCCTTGTCATAACTAACATCAGATCCCAAGTAGTTAAAATGGCTGACATGTTCAACGCAGCGAATATTTATAACTATAACTATTATTTTTGAAGTTAATTCCTAATTTCCTTATGAATGTGTTTTCTCGGTTTAAATTCCAAGTACTCTAATACCTTCTAATAAATTTAAATTACATTTCAAAAACGTATCTACCTTGTTCGTTCGGAAACCTGAGGTCCAAGAAAAGTGAAAAAAAGATGTTCTATTATAAAAGTCACGCCCTATTCATAATCATAGTAATGTGAAAATATGTTGATAGCTTATAGCTTTTAAAATATCACTTCACAAGAGTATAACAACATAGTTACAAGCAATGCTCCATACTGTTTATGTACCCCGTATAACAGTTGACAACAGAAAGTCCTTCGACTGTTTGTAACGTGTTGAAAATTCAGTCCACGGGGAAATGTCAACAAATGAAGGTAGATTTTAAGTCATTATTTTGCTTTAACTCATTAAAATACGCCTTAAGGTCATTATTGAGAACATTTGGATCATAATTCGAGGCAATTAACAGTTATACCGCATTTGGGAATGTTTAATATAACTTTTTGCCTATTACCAGCAACTTGCTTGGTTCTAAAGTGAAGTTATCGGATTATTTCAAAGCAGGTCTCTAGGAATGTGTGAAGCTGTCACTCGTGGATAGGGGAATATGGGGGAAGATAAACGACACCATGATAAAACCAAACTCGTGTACAGCCTTTCGCGAATTCACTAAGCGCTTTCCTGTGGGAGGGAAATCCTTTGTAGCGCGTTCGGCAGATGGCAAATTCGACTTTGCAGCAAATCTTCCGGTGACACGCTAACCTGCTGATAACGGAGACTCCCTAGGGAAACCGGGGTCGCCTTGCACACAACCCTCCCCGTCGGAAGCTTCGGATTTTCACTCCTACGTACTTTATTGGTGGTCTAGAGTTAAACATGTGCTACATTCGCATGGGATTCCCTACCCATTCTTTATGTGACCTTATTCTAGTAACTACTTCGTAGATGTGATCCACGTGTGGTGGCTGTGAAGAAATTTATATATTTAAAAATGTGAACTGACAAGGAATACCTCGAAAATAGTTGCATCACCCAAAAAGGACCGTTTATGATACTTTTTTTAACGGTAAAAGGAATAACGACTGCATATTTCAGAAAATGATTTGTTCAAAAGTTTCAAATAAATAACAACAACCACTAACTGGGAAACCGTTAGTTAAAAAAATAAAAGCTACGAATTCTGCGTTTTAGCAATGATGCAACAATCAACACTTTACAATGATTGCTTTAATTTCCTTACGTTTTTAAATAAAATAAATGAAGCACATACACTTCCTGACAAATGGATAACGCGAATATCTGGCATTATATTCTTCTACATTCATAAATACCTTGAATATCTGATAAAGTGTAAAAGATAGACAAAATATTATTATACTTAATATTACATCTTCTTAAAACAATATACATGAAATATATTTTTCTAGAAGTTAATTGTTCTTTCACACTAGCCGTGTGTAGGACGCACTATGAAAGCGTGGAGCCAGACTGAAAAATTCAATTCCATAGCCGGCATTCGAACCACGGATCTTCTGGTTTCCGTCCAGCCTCTCTAAACCATTGAGCTACTATGGCCAACGTACCTACATTACATTAAATTCTCCAACTGACTCGTGTTTTTCCCGGTAAACCACTTAGGAGTTCTCATAAACACATGAGACAACTACCTTAATAGTGACTTACTATGCTGTAAGTACTTTAAAGCCCGGGCTTTATAGTTCGGACCACCATTAGGTCCAACTGACTCGTGTTTTTCCCGGTAAACCACTTAGGAGTTCTCATAAACACATGAGACAACTACCTTAATCACGACTTACTATGCTGTACGTACTTTAAGGCCCGGGCTTTATAGTTCGGACCACCATTAGGTCCAACTGACTCGTGTTTTTCCCGGTAAACCACTTAGGAGTTCTCATAAACACATGAGACAACTACCTTAATCACGACTTACTATGCTGTAAGTACTTTAAAGCCCGGGCTTTATAGTTCGGACCACCATTAGGTCCAACTGACTCGTGTTTTTCCCGGTAAACCACTTAGGAGTTCTCATAAACACATGAGACAACTACCTTAATAGTGACTTACTATGCTGTAAGTACTTTAAAGCCCGGGCTTTATAGTTCGGACCACCATTAGGTCCAACTGACTCGTGTTTTTCCCGGTAAACCACTAGGAGTTCTCATAAACACATGGGACAACTACCTTAATGACGACTTACTATGCTGTACGTACTTTAAGGCCCGGGCTTTATAGTTCGGAGCACTATTAGGTCCAACTGACTCGTGTTTTTCCCGGTAAACCACTAGGAGTTCTCATAAACACTTGAGACAACTACCTTAATGGTGACTTACTATGCTGTACGTACTTTAAGGCCCGGGCTTTATAGTTCGGACCACCATTAGGTCCAACTGACTCGTGTTTTTCCCGGTAAACCACTAGGAGTTCTCATAAACACATGGGACAACTACCTTAATGACGACTTACTATGCTGTACGTACTTTAAGGCCCGGGCTTTATAGTTCGGACCACTATTAGGTACAACTGACTCGTGTTTTTCCCGGTAAACCACTAGGAGTTCTCGTAAACACATGAGACAACTACCTTAATGACGACTTACTATGCTGTAAGTACTTTAAGGCCCGGGCTTTATAGTTCGGACCACTATTAGATACAACTGACTCGTGTTTTTCCCGGTAAACCACTAGGAGTTCTCATAAACACATGGGACAACTACCTTAATGGTGACTTACTATGCTGTACGTACTTTAAGGCCCGGGCTTTATAGTTCGGACCACCATTAGGTCCAACTGACTCGTGTTTTTCCCGGTAAACCACTAGGAGTTCTCATAAACACTTGAGACAACTACCTTAATGACGACTTACTATGCTGTACGTACTTTAAGGCCCGGGCTTTATAGTTCGGACCACCATTAGGTCCAACTGACTCGTGTTTTTCCCGGTAAACCACTAGGAGTTCTCATAAACACATGGGACAACTACCTTAATGACGACTTACTATGCTGTACGTACTTTAAGGCCCGGGCTTTATAGTTCGGACCACCATTAGGTCCAACTGACTCGTGTTTTTCCCGGTAAACCACTAGGAGTTCTCATAAACACTTGAGACAACTACCTTAATGGTGACTTACTATGCTGTAAGTACTTTAAGGCCCGGGCTTTATAGTTCGGACCACCTTTAGGTACTACTGACTCGTGTTTTTCCCGGTAAACCACTTAGGAGTTCTCATAAACACATGAGACAACTACCTTAATGGTGACTTACTATGCTGTAAGTACTTTAAGGCCCGGACTTTATAGTTCGGACCACCATTAGGTCCAACTGACTCGTGTTTTTCCCGGTAAACCACTTAGGAATTCTCATAAACACATGAGACAACTACCTTAATGACGACTTACTATGCTGTAAGAACTTTAAGGCCCGGGCTTTATAGTTCGGACCACTATTAGGTACAACTGACTCGTGTTTTTCACGGCAAACCACTAGGAGTTCTCATAAACACACGAGACAACTACCTTAATGACGACTTACTATGATGTAAGTACTTTAAGGCCCGGGCTTTTTAGTTCGGACCACTATTAGGTACAACTGACTCGTGTTTTTCCCGGTAAACCACTAGGAGTTCTCATAAACACATGGGACAACTACCTTAATGACGACTTACTATACTGTAAGTACTTTAAGGTCCGGGCGTTATAGTTCGGACCACTATTAGGTACAACTGACTCGTGTTTTTCCCGGTAAACCACTAGGAGTTCTCATAAACACATGGGACAACTACCTTAATGACGACTTACTATACTGTAAGTACTTTAAGGCCCGGGCTTTATAGTTCGGACCACTATTAGGTACAATTAATGGAAATTAATTGTTCTTTCACACTAGCCGTGTGTAGGACGCACTATGAAAAGGTAGAGCCAGACTGGAAAAAATTAACGCCATAGCCGGGATTTGAACCACGGAGGTCCTCAAAGCACTTACAGGATAGTAAGTTACTAAGAAGCTAGTTGTGTAACGTGAATATATTTGTTGTCCACTCGCAGCGGATAGGAAGCACGCCAACTTTATGGAAGATCCAGGTCGAGTTTTGATTAAATAAGAGTCATGAGATCTTTTCTCAGGTGTGGATGTGGATTTTTGGTGACAGAAATAAAATTCATATTTCTCCGATTTCGTAATATATTATTTAATTGTATAATATGAACTACAATTCACTCGCTTCTATTACGAATATCGAATAACACTTTTTGAATGTTATTAACTTTCCTTTACAATTATATTCACCGCAACATTTTTCATCTTTGTGAAACAAGACTGAAGATTATAAGACTTTTCTCAAGATTCTAGATTTTCTTGTCACTATAGTTACTTCCGCTTTATTTTGTGATTGGCCGATCCACTGGCACGTCACCACAAAACGTCATACCACGTCACACCACTACTACTTCGGCCAATCACACAACTACATACATTTTTATATATTTAAATTATTAAATACATTTACATAACCAGCCCTTATAAATTTATAAACCTTTCATACCTCAAACACAACCAAAAAGTACTGTTACAGTTGTCGCATGGGTTTATGAGAACTCCTAGAGGTTTACCGGGAAAAAAGAGTCAGTTGGAGAATTTAATGTCATGTTGGTACGTTGGTCATAGTAGGCCAATGGTTTAGAGTGGCTGGACGGAAACCAGAAGATCCGTGTTTCAAATCCCTGCTATGGTATTGACTTTTTCAGTCTGGCTCATCTCTTTCATATTTTATTCTGCTGTGAAACATTTCCGAGTCTTTTTTGCCCCCTTTCTTTAATCTAAGGTCCTCCAAAGTTAAGTCATATTGGACGATGAGGAAAATGGGTGAAATGATGCTCAGACGCTCTCTTCAACATATGTGAAGAGGTGTTATTCATCTTTTTATGTCTCGGATTTACTACAGAAGGAAATGTAAATCACCTAGCTACCAGTTTTAAAACATTTGACTTCAATTTATGTCTACTGTATTACCTTGCATCTAAAATAAGATAATGTATCTCTTGAAGTAGATAGAGGAACAAGTGTTTGTGTAAGAGTAGAGAAAGTCATGTATATAAAACATTTGACTATCACTTAGAGTCCACTGTATTCCCTTGTAACTACAATAAGATAATGTTTATGTTGAAGTAGATAGAGCAATAAGTGTTTGTACAAGAGTAGAGAAAGTCATGTATATAAAACATTTGACTATCACTTAGAGTCTACTGTATTCCCTTGTAACTACAATAAGATAATGTTTATGTTGAAGTAGATAGAGCAATAAGTGTTTGTACAAGATTAGAGAAAGTCATGTATATAAAACATTTGACTATCACTTAGAGTCTACTGTATTCCCTTGTAACTACAATAAGTTAATGTTTATCTTGAAGTAGATAGAGCAGTAACAGTTTGACAAGAGTGGAGAAAGTCATGTATATAAAACATTTGACATTTAAAGTCTACGGGATTCCGTTGTAACTACAATAAAATAATGTTTATCTTGAAGTAGGCAGAGCAATAAGTGTTTGTACAAGATTAGAGAAAATCATGTATATAAAACATTAGACTGTCAGTTAAAGTCTACTCTATTCCCTTGTAATTACAATAAAATGATGTTCATCTTGAGGAAAAGTGTTTGTAACAATAATTTTGACTGCAGCAAATCAGAATTTTTGGGCGACCACTGTGTTCTGAAGTGTGTCGCCTCTAAAGTATATTCGAGCATCTCCATGTGTGTGCAATTGTTTGTGTCGTTAAAAATAACAAGGAGTTTGTGGTGGATGCGTTTCTTTCTTCGCCAACTCGCTTCCTGTTTGTTAACAAAACTTCTGAAACACGCGCCGTTAAAATTTTGTTCCCAACTTTTCCCTTTATAAAATTACAGAGGGTAAAACTCCACTGCCGTACTCTGTGAATCGTTCTTCCATTGTTTGGGGATGTTTTATTAAAATGTGTAAAAATGGAGCGATCAACCGCATAGTTCCTGGCATTCTGGAAGGCGCAGGTTCGATCTCTGTCTGAGCTTGATTACTCTGTTAGTCTCACCTAAATGTGTAATTTTCTTGCTTATCATTAACATATATAACCAAAAATTAAATTCAACGGCTCCTGAAGAAGTAAGGGTTGCTGTTTATAATGTCAATATACTGAGGTCACAGTATTTGTAACGAAACGTAGTTACGTATTTTGGTAAATCTTGTGACTACAGCTGCTAAAACGTAATTTAAACAAGGAACTGTGCAGTAGAGTTTCATTCTCGTGCAGAGATCCGTTTGATTTTCATTGAGAACATTCTTCAGGAGCAAGAACTCGGATTTTTCTCCATCTTCTTGTTCCCGAGAGGAAGCAAATAGCACGAGCTTAATAGAACTGCGATGCCCTTTTGTTTTCGTACCTTTGTTCCTTTGTAGGTGAGCAGAATAAATGCGTTCTCGTTTGTTTCCAGACCTCAGATGTTCATCTTGCAGCAACATGCGATGCTTTCTCGTTGCCATGGACACTCATTTTTCATCGCATTTCTATGTTTATCCTCAGTGCCATTATAACATAGATACGAAACGTATCGCTACAATAAAAAAACAAATTATAATGTGTTACCTTCACATGACTATCTCTTCCCAATCTCGTAGATTTTAAAAGCATTTGAGAGCTTACTATTGCTTCATTTAAAAATAACTAGATCTTATTTAACAGATCTTTTTAAGTTGCACTGTTTACAGACCGCTACGGGGTTTCCCTTGTTCTAAAACATGAATATGTGGTTACTCTGAAGTTCAGTGTATACTGAACTTATTTGAACATCGTCGTCCTAGACGACTTGACGTTGGAGGACGCAAGTTCTAAAAATATAACCTTAGAGACTTTCTAAAAATAAATCGGAGACAGTTTATTTGTTAAGTAAAACAACTTATTTTTTAAATCCGTTTTCATATTTTTACACCAAGATAAGTAAGTGAAATTGTACTGACTTTATGTTTAGGGGTTAGTCTGTTCACAAAATTTCTTAAAATGTCTTTTTCTATATTCTTTCAAAGATACTCACAGCATGTGCTTTCCATAATCTCTAGGTCTAGAATTTCTTGAGTGTAATACATTGTTTCCCCTAGCTATTGTAACTACGTCCGCGGGAAAATTTGGAATTCATTTGTTTCAAATTAGTGACTTGCACGCTACAGCGCATTCAATGAGCTAAACGTACACAAGACAGATGACCATCAACTGGCGAATGATCCCCAAGAGAAGGGGTGAGACATCAGATTGGATACAGTTTAGGGAGACTTTTGTGTGAACATGGTCAGGTGTGAAACTAATTTGGAAGTGAATGAATTACTGATACAGCCATTCTTCGCTGAACTGTTCTGCGCAAGGGTCGTATATCAGACAGGTCATGTGTAACAGTCGAGTCAGCTATGGCTCAACAGAAATTCAGCACGATCACAGTAGAGAACTATCTGACGTACATAACAATCAGCAAAGCTTACTGGCCTGTCTGCTTCAAGATAAACATTATCTTATTGTAGTTGCAAGGGAATACAGTAGACTTTAAGTGATAGTCAAATGTTTTATATACATGACTTTCTCTATTCTTGTACAAACACTTATTGCTCTATCTACTTCAAGATAAACATTATCTTATTGTAGTTACAAGGGAATACAGTAGACTTTAAGTGATAGTTAAATGTTTTAGATACATGACTTTCTCTACTCTTGTACAAACACTAATTGCTCTATCTACTTGAAGATAAACATTATCTTATTGTAATTACAAGGGAATACAGTAGACTTTAAGTGATAGTCAAATGTTTTTATATACTTGACTTTCTATACTCTTGTACAAACACTTATTGCTCTATCTACTTCAAGATAAACATTATCTTATTGTAGTTACAAGGGAATATAGTAGACTTTAAGTGATAGTCAAAGGTTTTAGATACATGACTTTCTCTACTCTTGTACAAACACTAATTGCTCTATCTACTTGAAGATAAACATTATCTTATTGTAATTACAAGGGAATACAGTAGACTTTAAGTGATAGTCAAATGTTTTTATATACTTGACTTTCTCTACTCTTGTACAAACACTTATTGCTCTATCTACTTCAAGATAAACATTATCTTATTGTAGTTACAAGGGAATATAGTAGACTTTAAGTGATAGTCCAAGGTTTTAAAACTGATCATTGTAAGTGGTCCCTGCAATTACAATCTCTATGTTCAAGATATGAAAAATGAATAACGATTTGCTATAAAAGAAAGGTATATGTATTGGAATAACTAGGAAATGGTTAACTCCATAGAAACGTATTTGACAGTTTTTGCTTTTAAAACAATCTTTATGTTGATGTAGTAACATTATCAGATTCGGGATTTGTAATAAAAATTAATTGGTGAAATAAGCTAGCAGCGGGATGGCAATGAGCCTAGCAGCCGAGCCCCAAAAGTCCCTGCATAGCGGTCCCGAAATGGTTCCAGCAGAGGCGCAGAGACCGGCAACCGACCCACTAGAGGAGAAAGTAGTTGTCCTTAGAGCATATCATCCTGCCATGCACCGCCGAGACTCCCGCCGACACTTCTACCCTAAAAGAGACTACCAGATGAGAGATGATATGAAATGAGAATTGGGATGAAATGGAGGGACAGGAAATTCGGGGGAGGTAATTAACCTTCCCGGCATTCGCCTAGCGACCCGGGAAATTCCCCGAAAATTCCATGGGTCAGGTAGGTCGGCCACGGGAATCGAAACTAAGCCTCCCGAATGCGGGCCACAAAGAAACCGCCTGAGCCATCCCGCTCGGTATAAGCTCTGTGTGTCCTGTACTCATTTGAACTCTTGTAGGGGAGGGAATCCGTCCTCTTCAGCTGCCGTTGTGGGTCACTGCAGACCCTTAGCACTCATGGTACCTCTGACGTTACTAGAGGAACCTCGGGCCGAACATTCGTGCCCCTCCCTCTGGGAGTTGTTAGGATTGGGTTGGTCTCGAGGGGGCAGTGTGTACCTGTCACCAACGGGAAATTGGGTATCTCCGGCCAGGCTACGGCCGACCGGAGGGGGTAGAGGTTTGCCTCATAAGTCCCGGGTACTAGCCTGCAGTAGCTGGTGTGCTGGATCACCGGCGGCCCCACCAAAGTTAGTGCTAGCCGGTCCATTTTGTATTGGTGCGTAAGTGGCGTATCCACTTCCGTCCTGTCTACCGTGTGCATCGGGGGGGGGGGGGCAGTTTATAGTACTCTCCTATGGAAAAAAACCCAAGAGGCCCGGTTTCCTGGTCCTACGGGTCCAGAGCTAATGTGAGTAGAACCTGTGACGTATAATGTACTCATTTGAACATAGTCGCATTCATTGCCCGATATGACTTTACGTTGGAATGTGTGTGTGTGTATGTGTGTGTGTGCGTCTGTGTGTCTGTCTGTCTGTGTGGTGTTTAACGCCCGCTTTTACTACATACGGCACCGCAGGCGATGACACTGATGATACATGAGATGAAGATGGAGCTCCGCTGGAATGAGATGGCGGGGGAAACCGGAGATCCCGGAGAAAAACCGCTCCAGCGCCGTGTTGTCCACCACAAATCTCACTTTGCGGTCGCCTGGGATCGAACCCGGGCCGCCTTGGTGAGAGCCAAGCGGTTTAACCACTGGGCCAAGCGGCCTAACCACTGAGCCACGGAGCGGCCCGTTAACGTTGGAGGTTTTCTCTTATTCTGAATGATGAATGTCTGGTAACTCTAAGCTCTATGTACCCTGTACTTATTTGAACATCAGTTCATTCATCGTCCGATATGGCTGAACGTTGCAGGTTTTACCTTATGCTGAAGCAGGAATGTCTGGTAACTCTAGGCTCTGTGTAATCTGTACCTATTTGAACATAATTTCATTCATCGTCCGAAATGACCTAACGTTGGAGGTTTTACCTGATCCTGAAGATGGAATGTCTGGTAACTCTAAGCTCTATGTACCCTGTACTTATTTGAACATCATTTCATTCATCGACCGTTATGGCTGAACGTTGCAGGTTTTACCTTATGCTGAAGCAGGAATGTCTGGTAACTCTAGGCTCTATGTACCCTGTACTTATTTGAACATCATTTCATTTATCGTCCGATATGACATAACGTTGGAGGTTTTACCTTATCCTGAAGCAGGAATGTCTGGTAACTCTAAGCTCTATGTACCCTGTAGTTATTTGAACATCATTTCATTCATCGTCCGATATGACGTAACGTTGGAGGTTTTACCTCATCCTGAAGCAGGAATGTCTGGTAACTGTAAGCTCTATGTACCCTGTACTTATTTGAACATCATTACATTCATCGTCCGATATGACTTAACGTTGCAGGTTTTACCTTATCCTGAAGCAGGAATTTCTGGTAACTCTAGGCTCTGTGTACCCTGTACTTATTTGAACATCATTTCATTCATCGTCCGATATGACTTAACGTTGGAGGTTTTACCTTATCCTGAAGCAGGAATGTCTGGTAACTCTAGGCTCTATGTACCCTGTACTCGTTTGAACAGCGTCTCATTCATCGTCCGATATGACTTAACTATGGAGGTTTCTCCTTATCCTAAATACGAATGCCTGCTAACTCTAAGCTCTATTGACCCCGGGCTCATTTCATTCATGCTCCAATATCACTGTTATGTATTCTGCGTGCACCAACAGAGGAATGAACACGTTGCTAAGCGACCTGTCTCCTAGAAACATCTGCTCCCCCCCCTGAACAACGTTTTAACGCCGGTGTCGTGCAGGCTGCAGAGACAGCAGGGGGTGTGGAAGGAATGAGAAATGAGAGACTAGGAAGAACTGATACCGTAAAAAGAACAATAATCCGGGATTAAAACGGGGAGAGAAGAGTAATTTGTTTCTTGTTTTGTCTTCCACTTCATTCAGCCGGATTTAGGCCCGGAAACCCGTCTGCCCTTCACCACACTCGGGGGGCGTAAACCCTTGCATGTGAGCCCTTTAATGTAATGAGCCAGGCATACCAGTTTTAAAGACTTAAAATGCAGCTTTGAACATTTGTAATTAACATGCTGTTTAATTGATTAGCTTGCAAGTACCCTGCAAAGACAAATGACTAACCTTTATCTTAAGAGTCCAAAAAGTTGAAAGTGAATTATTCCTTATTCTTTTATTTGTTTGATATGTAAAGATATTTCGGATTATAAAGCAGATTTGGTTCCATTACTAACCAAAGACAAATGAGTAACATTTATGCTACAAGGGCAAAATTTTTGAAAGTGCACCTCTGTTTCTGTTACAGGTGAGTGAGTTTACAGTCAGATGTTATTTGTAAAGGGCATGCTGGTACCGCGAGACCGTGCGGCTCTCCATCGGTCATATTTGACTCTATACCATCGGATCAACAAACAGGTATGTAGCGAGTCAATTGTTTGACAGATACAAACGTCATAATGTGTTAATTTCCATATTAAAACAAATGTAAACAGATGGCAAACTATTTTTCTCAAATTCCAAGAAATTCTTGAAAAACTATTTTTGTTTACGTTTTATTCCTAACCCTTCTTTCATTTGAACACTTTTAATTACTTATATTAAAAATATTTATATCTGTGTGTTATTTTAAAACTCTCCTGAACACAAAAGTGTAAGAATTAGATTTCAGGTTTGGGTGTGGCTTTCTTTAAGCTTTCCTTCACTAGTTCTGTGTTTAAAATGCCAGACGTGTCACTAAATTGTTATAAATAAGTTCCCAAAAACGTTACAATTAATATGTTATTAAATGTTTGCAAAACTTTTAACCTCCTCCAATGTTAAGTAATATGGGACAATGAATGAAATGATGCTCAAATGAGCCCAGGGTAAATAGACCAGACATTTATCTTTCAAGATAAGAGAAAACTCTTGAAAAGCCTTATCACCCTTAATGAGATTAGAATCCTGGATCTATTGACAGCTAAGCTATAGGGGTGGGCACAGTACTTTATATTTCATTTCTTTATTTTGATTATGAATTTTAAAATTTCCATAAGATAAATCACGAAGATTTAATGGTAAATCCACTCATTCCAAAGCGGTCTCTTCTTCGATTTTTATTTTAAAGAAGGAATGTATACACTTATAACCACTTGGGTACTCCTAGAAGCACTTTATGTATAAAATATTTTAATGACAAATCAAATGTAAAGTGAAAACTGCACAAAGTCACTCTGAATGACTACTACAAAGAAAGAGTCAGACTGAAAAAATTAATGCCATAGCCAGGATTGAACCATGGATCTTCTGGTTGCCGTCCAGCCGCTCTAACCCTTGAGCTACTATGGCCAACGTACCGGCATGACATTAAATTCTCCAACTGACTCGTGTTTTTTTCCGATAAAACACATGAGACAGGTACCTCAATGGCGACTTACTATGCTGTAAGTACTTTAAGGCCCGGGCTTTATAGTTCGGACTACTATTAGGTACAACTGACTCGTGTTTTTCCCGGTAAACCACTAGGAGTTCTCATAAACACATGAGACAACTACCTTAATGGTGACTTACTATGCTGTAAGTACTTTAAGGCCCGGGCTTTATAGTTCGGACCACTATTAGGTACAACTGACTCGTGTTTTTCCCGGTAAACCACTAGGAGTTCTCATAAACACATGAGACAGCTACCTTAATGACGACTTACTATGCTGTAAGTACTTTAAGGCCCGGGCTTTACAGTTCGGACCACTATTAGGTACAACTGACTCGTGTTTTTCCCGGTAAACCACTAGGAGTTCTCATAAACACATGAGACAGCTACCTTAATGGCGACTTACTATGCTGTAAATACTTTAAGGCCCGGGCTTTATAGTTCGGACCACTATTAGGTACAACTGACTCGTGTTTTTCCCGGTAAACCACTAGGAGTTCTCATAAACACATGAGACAACTACCTTAATGGTGACTTACTATGCTGTAAGTACTTTAAGGCCCGGGCTTTATAGTTCGGACCACTATTAGGTACAACTGACTCGTGTTTTTCCCGGTAAACCACTAGGAGTTCTCATAAACATATGAGACAGCTACCTCAATGGCCACTTACTATGCTGTAAGTACTTTAAGGTCCGGGCTTTATAGTTCGGATTACTATTAGGTACAACTGACTCGTGTATTTCCCGATAAACCACTAGGAGTTCTCATAAACACATGAGACAACTACCTTAATGACGACTTACTATGCTCTAAGTACTTTAAGGCCCGGGCTTTATAGTTCGGATCACTATTAGGTACAACTGACTCGTGTTTTTCCCGGTAAACCACTTAGGAGTTCTCATAAACACATGAGACAACTACCTTAATGACGACTTACTATGCTGTAAGTACTTTAAGGCCCGGGCTTTATAGTTCGGATCACTATTAGGTACAACTGACTCGTGTATTTCCCGATAAACCACTAGGAGTTCTCATAAACACATGAGACAACTACCTTAATGACGACTTACTATGCTGTAAGTACTTTAAGGCCCGGGCTTTATAGTTCGGACTACTATTAGGTACAACTGACTCGTGTTTTTCCCGGTAAACCACTAGGAGTTCTCATAAACACATGAGACAACTACCTTAATGACGACTTACTATGCTGTAAGTACTTTAAGGCCCGGGCTTTATAGTTCGGACCACTATTAGGTACAACTGACTCGTGTTTTTCCCGGTAAACCACTAGGAGTTCTCATAAACACATGAGACAGCTACCTTAATGACGACTTACTATGCTGTAAGTACTTTAAGGCCCGGGCTTTACAGTTCGGACCACTATTAGGTACAACTGACTCGTGTTTTTCCCGGTAAACCACTAGGAGTTCTCATAAACACATGAGACAGCTACCTTAATGGCGACTTACTATGCTGTAAATACTTTAAGGCCCGGGCTTTATAGTTCGGACCACTATTAGGTACAACTGACTCGTGTTTTTCCCGGTAAACCACTAGGAGTTCTCATAAACACATGAGACAACTACCTTAATGGTGACTTACTATGCTGTAAGTACTTTAAGGCCCGGGCTTTATAGTTCGGACCACTATTAGGTACAACTGACTCGTGTTTTTCCCGGTAAACCACTAGGAGTTCTCATAAACATATGAGACAGCTACCTCAATGGCAACTTACTATGCTATAAGTACTTTAAGGCCCGGGCTTTATAGTTCGGATCACTATTAGGTACAACTGACTCGTGTATTTCCCGATAAACCACTAGGAGTTCTCATAAACACATGAGACAACTACCTTAATGACGACTTACTATGCTCTAAGTACTTTAAGGCCCGGGCTTTATAGTTCGGACCACTATTAGGTACAACTGACTCGTGTTTTTCCCGGTAAACCACTTAGGAGTTCTCATAAACACATGAGACAACTACCTTAATGGCGACTTACTATGCTGTAAGTACTTTAAGGCCCGGGCTTTATAGTTCGGACCACTATTAGGTACAACTGACTCGTGTTTTTCCCGGTAAACCACTAGGAGTTCTCATAAACATATGAGACAGCTACCTCAATGGCAACTTACTATGCTGTAAGTACTTTAAGGCCCGGGCTTTATAGTTCGGATCACTATTAGGTACAACTGACTCGTGTATTTCCCGATAAACCACTAGGAGTTCTCATAAACACATGAGACAACTACCTTAATGACGACTTACTATGCTCTAAGTACTTTAAGGCCCGGGCTTTATAGTTCGGACCACTATTAGGTACAACTGACTCGTGTTTTTCCCGGTAAACCACTTAGGAGTTCTCATAAACACATGAGACAACTACCTTAATGGCGACTTACTATGCTGTAAGTACTTTAAGGCCCGGGCTTTATAGTTCGGACCACTATTAGGTACAACTGACTCGTGTTTTTCCCGGTAAACCACTTAGGAGTTCTCATAAACACATGAGACAACTACCTTAATGACGACTTACTATGCTGTAAGTACTTTAAGGCCCGGGCTTTATAGTTCGGACCACTATTAGGTACAACTGACTCGTGTATTTCCCGATAAACCACTAGGAGTTCTCATAAACACATGAGACAACTACCTTAATGACGACTTACTATGCTGTAAGAACTTTAAGGCCCGGGCTTTATAGTTCGGATCACTATTAGGTACAACTGACTCGCGTATTTCCCGATAAACCACTAGGAGTTCTCATAAACACATGAGACAACTACCTTAATGACGACTTACTATGCTGTAAGTACTTTAAGGCCCGGGCTTTATAGTTCGGACCACTATTAGGTACAACTGACTCGTGTTTTTCCCGGTAAACCACGTAGGAGTTCTCATAAACACATGAGACAGCTACCTCAATGGCAACTTACTATGCTGTAAGTACTTTAAGGCCCGGGCTTTATAGTTCGGATCACTATTAGGTACAACTGACTCGTGTATTTCCCGATAAACCACTAGGAGTTCTCATAAACACATGAGACAACTACCTTAATGACGACTTACTATGCTCTAAGTACTTTAAGGCCCGGGCTTTATAGTTCGGACCACTATTAGGTACAACTGACTCGTGTTTTTCCCGGTAAACCACTTAGTTCTCATAAACACATGAGACAACTACCTTAATGGCGACTTACTATGCTGTAAGTACTTTAAGGCCCGGGCTTTATAGTTCGGACCACTATTAGGTACAACTGACTCGTGTTTTTCCCGGTAAACCACTTAGGAGTTCTCATAAACACATGAGACAACTACCTTAATGACGACTTACTATGCTGTAAGTACTTTAAGGCCCGGGCTTTATAGTTCGGACCACTATTAGGTACAACTGACTCGTGTATTTCCCGATAAACCACTAGGAGTTCTCATAAACACATGAGACAACTACCTTAATGACGACTTACTATGCTGTAAGAACTTTAAGGCCCGGGCTTTATAGTTCGGACCACTATTAGGTACAACTGACTCGTGTTTTTTCCGGTAAACCACTTAGGAGTTCTCATAAACACATGAGACAGCTACCTTAATGGCGGCTTACAACGTGTAAGTACTTTAAGGCCCGGGCTGTATAGTTAACCACTATTACGTCAAATAATGGAAATTGTTCTTTCACACTAGCCGTGTATAGGCTAAAGTATTGAAAGAGGGAGTCAGACTGATTAAATTCAATGCCATAGCCGGGATTTGAACCTCGCATTTTGTGGTTGCCGTCGAGCTAAGCTAACTCCTAACTGGTTTACCGGGAAAAACACGAGTCAGTTGAAGCCAGGTCGACACGTTGGCCATAGTAGCTCAAGGGTTAGAGAGGCTGGACGGCAGCCAGATGATCCGTGGTCCAAATTCCGGCTTTGGCATTGAATTTTTCAGTTTAACTCCAAGCTTTAGCCTACACACGGCCAGTGTGAAAGAACAATTAATTTCTACTACAAAGAAATACAAAATCTGTTTTTTATACCCAATGTGAAATAAATTTGCGCGTAGAATGAACCACTTCCGAGATATTCATGGTTATCTGTTTGACTTTTCCGTTATTTATACTCCTCTCAAATACTGAGTCATTTATCTTTTATCTCTTGGACATGCAAAGAGAATGTAATTACAAAGACCTAACCTAGGCAACCAGATATAAAACATTTGAATGTCACTTAAAGTGTACTGTATTCCCTTGTAATTACAATAAGATAATATTTATCTTGAAGTAGATAGACGAATAAGAGTTTGTACAAGAATAGGGAAAGTCACGGATATAAAACATTTGACTATCGCTTGAAATATACTGTATTCCCTTGTAACTACAGTAAGATAATGTTTATCTTGAAGTAGATAGAGCAATAAGTGTTTTTACAAGAGTAGAGAAAGTCATGTATATAAAATATTTGACAATCACTTAAAATCTACTGCATTCCCTTATAACTGCAATAAGATAGTGTTTCTCTTGAAGTAGATGGAGCAATAAGTGTTTGTACCAAAGTAGAGAAGGTCATGCATATAAAACATTTGACTATCACTTAAAGTTTACGGTATTCCCTTCTAACTACAATAAGATAATGTTGATCCTGAAGTGGATTGAGCATTAAGTGTTTGTACAAGAGTAGAGAAAGTCATGTATATAAAACATTTGGCTATCACTTAAAGTTTACTGTATTCCCTTGTAACTACAATAAGATAGTATTTTTCTTGAAGTAGATAGAGCAGTAAGTGTTTCTAAAACAGTAGTGTGTATTTGCATACGTGAGAATATTTCTGCATTCCCTTGGCTAAGGCTTCTAGGTTGTGTAATGCACTCATTGTTAGAGAGGGGCAAGTAAACCAAAATATTGTTTTAATAACACTGGAGTTGACTCTCTCATTTTGGGCAGTTCATAATCACAAAGAAAAGCGTGCATGCGCGGAACACGCGGCGCGCGTTGTGAACAGTATTCCTGAAACTAGAAATAAATTTAGATCGCATTCCTGCACCTGCCCCGGTAAGCCTTTGAAGTTACATTCCATTCTGCAAACAAAAGTCTCTCCCCCTCCCCAAAGTATGCTTTTGATGCTGCTGCAGCCCCGGACGTCTGAACCTAATACTAATACACATTTCGTGAGCAAAGCTGAAGTATGTGGCAGCCCTAGGGACACGCGGGCGGCTCGCTTCATTATCATGGCACCGCGGTCTGGAGGTTCGGTGTTCGGTTTTGCCAAGTAGCCAGCGGAATGTTGAGAAGTGTCTGTGTTGTCATGAAGTTCGATTCATTTCAGTGCCGGAGGATCAGGCCTGAGGACGGCATGGCTTCATGGTGTCTGTGAACTTTGCTATATCCTGAACATGCCAAACTGTTCGTAATATACAGAACTCGCCCGACTGTCATGTTCAATTCCCGTTTGTCGTAAAGCCCAGTCGCCGCCCTGGGCGAATTAAATCGGAAAATGGGCTAATCTAAATTCGCAAAATATCAGCATCGCAAAGACAAATTTCGATGGGGCTTCCCTCTCTATAAGAATCCAAAATACCTTAAAATTACCTTGATGTAAGGAGTCATCGGTTTCACTATATCCACGAAAAGACATTTCTTGTCTACTTCCCAAATGGGAAGTCAGGATAGTCAGTTAAGCTTAACATTCTCATTGTACTTTACTATACATACACCTGGGCTTTCCCGAAAAGCGTCTGTAATTTTGTTTGGTTTTTCTTTCTTCTTTCTTTCTTTCATTCATTCTTTCTTTCTTTCTTTTTTTCTTTCTTTCTTTCTTTCTTTCTTTCTTTCTTTCTTTCTTTCTTTCTTTCTTTCTTTCTTTCTTTCTTTCTTTCTTTCTTTCTTTCTTTCTTTCTTTCTTTCTTTCTTTCTTTCTTTCTTTCTTTCTTTCTTTCTTTCTTTCTTCTTTCTTTCTTTCTTTCTTCTTTCTTTCTTTCTTTCTTTCTTTCTTCTTTCTTTCTTTGTTTCTTTCTTTCTTTCTTTCTTTCTTTCTTTCTTTCTTTCTTTCTTTCTTTCTTTCTTTCTTTCTTCTTTCTTTCTTTCTTTTCTTCTTTCTTTCTTTCTTTCTTTCTTTTCTTTCTTTTCTTTCTTTCTTTCCTTTCTTTCTTTCTTTCTTCTTTCTTTCTTTCTTTTCTTCTTTCTTCTTTCTTTCTTTCTTTCTTTCTTTCGTTTCTTTCTTCGTTTCTTCTTCTTCTTTCTTTCTTTCTTTCTTTCTTTCTTTCTTTCTTTCTTTCTTTCTTTCTTTCTTTCTTTCTTTCGTTTCTTTCTTTCGTTTCTTTCTTTCTTTCTTTCTTTCTTTCTTTCTTTCTTTCTTTCTTTCTTTTCTTTCTTTCTTTCTTTCTTTCTTTCTTTCTTTCTTTCTTTCTTTCGTTTCTTTCTTTCTTTCTTTCTTTCTTTCTTTCTTTCTTTCTTTCTTTCTTTCTTTCTTTCTTTCTTTCTTTCTTTCTTTCTTTCCTTTCTTTCTTTCTTTCTTCTTCTTTCTTTCTTCTTTCTTTCTTTCTTTTTCTGTCTTTCTCTCTTTCTTTCTCTCTTTCTCTCTTTCTTTCTCTCTTTCTCTCTTTCTCTTCTTTCTCTCGTTCTCTCTTTCTTTCTCCCTTTCTCTCTTTCTTCCTCTCTTTCTCTCATCCTGTCTTTCTCTCTTTATCTCTTTCTTTCGCTCTTTCACTCTTTATCTCTTTCTCTCTTACTTTCTCTCTTTCTCTCTTTCTTTCTGTCTCTCTTTCTCTCTTTCTTTCTTTCTCTCTTTCTCTCTTTCTGTCTTTCTTTCTTTCTTTCTTTTTCAGATCCTTCAACCTGATACAGTTATGTTCCTCATTCAACGAGTCTTAAACTTCCGAGTGTAGTTTGAAGATGCTCCGAAGCAAAGTTGTTCTAAACATAGCACTGGTGTTGACCAGAGAATGCACACTTATCACTAGAAGTCATCTTGGTCGATGTATCGCTCATGGCTCTCCCTGAGCAACCGTAGAAATGTGCCCACGCTTCTGTGGCCTGTAAGCCTTACTTGTCACTTCCTCCTGGAGTTGTGGAGAATTATTTTAGTTCAAAATATAGTGTGATCCATATAAAGCTGAACCATTCTAATAGGCCATAACTTTTGAACCAATAACAGGACACATGTGCAACTTTGGGAAAATATAATACACTATTTACACCTCAGATAAAATGTTGGAAGTGTCCTCACCAGCATCTATATATGTTTGCACTCGTCTCACCATCTATGATATTGAATTGGGAGAAGGTTATTTCTTGCAAGATGGAGCAACGTGTCATACATCTAATGCACCATGGAACTTGTCACCAGTTTCTTTGATAATGGAATAATCTCAAAAGTTCTGTGACCCCCCAGATCCCCTGATCTAACCTAACCGGACTTTTTCTTGTGGAGTTAGCTAACAAATGGAGTGTACAAGAATAAGCCACGGACAATTCATGTTCTTAAGGAATCCATTCGAACCGAAATAAGTAACATTGGCGAGTATACTCTCCATAAAACTTCTGAGAATATGGTGAGACAAGTGGAAGCATGTATTGCTGCTGGTGGAGGACAAATTTTTTTAATGTACGTCCTCCAACGTTAAGTCATATCGCAAGATAAATGAAATGGCTGAAATGATGCTCAAATGAGTGCGGGTCCATAGAGCTTAGAGCCACCCAACATTCGTCTGTCAAGATAAGGGAAAATCCCGGAAAGAACCTTAACCATTTAATTCAACCCAACCGAGATTCGAACTGGGGTCCTCTTGAATGTGTGGCAGACACGGTTCCATCTATGCTAACGAGACGGGCTGGGTGGAGGACACTTCCAACAGCTTCTCTGAGATGAGATGTAAATAGTGTAATGCAATCTCCCAATTGTGTATTATATTCTCCCAAAGTTGCAAGTGCGTTAAATTATTGGTTCAAAAGTTATGGACTGTTGAAGTGGTTCAGGTATATTTGGATCGCACTGTATGTGGCTCCACTTAATTTTTAAGTCATTTCATTAAAAAAGTATCTGACATAAGCTGTAAAACGTGACTAGAGGTGGATTATGAAACGAACTAGACTTTTAAAATTCCAGAAAATTGACGTCTGAAATTTTCGTTTCCTTTTTCACTCTATTCATCGTGTTTTGTCCTCTTCTTCATATTTAGATTGCGATCGTTACCTGTGCCACATATTAAATGTGACTTTGTGTGTTTGTAAGATTAAAAGTCAAAGTTGCAGAAGTTCAAAATACTCTTTATTTCTGCAGAAGCACACTTTGATCAGCCCTTACAGTAGCAGAATTACGTAACGTACACAAATACAATCTACCAAGCCGTACACAAAGAAAAGGGTTCACTTTCAAAACACAGCTTTACGCACTCGGTTATCAAGTTCCATTTTGACTCCCCCTCCTGGCGAGTCCGTTTTCCTCACATCCTAAACTCATATTCTTGAATGCTCTGTAACAAACAAGAAATCGAAACTTCCAGTCAGCTATAGGTCTCTTTATCTGTTTCGACAAGCATTTATCTCCGCGTTGCACTAACGCTTCCTTATCTCCGCGCTACACCATACTTCTCTATGTGCGCTTCAGCCGCGCTTCCTTGCAACAATGCGGTCGGCGACATTTGTGACGGCCGGCCCAGCCCAGGCACACACACCTTAACACTTCCTACACAGGCTAAAATTAGGTGAGGAGTTTAGGCCCTACAAACCCTAAAGCTCAGAGGTCCAGGTTAGGGTACACGACACACAAAGAACTGACTCAATGTTGCCCCAATAGACAATTCAAATGTTTTAATTCATTATTACAATATGTGCTATCCTTAAATAGAAAAAGAAACGAGCATCAAAGTCTTCATAATATTACTCTGTAAACAACATTTACTCCTGAAAGAGCAATAATAGAGTATGAGGGTCACCAGGATACCAGAAAACATTTGAATTGCCGATATGCTTGCCAGTAACTGCACAGAAATCACTTACCCAAACAAATAACTGAGTAGAACAGTTACATGAATAACATCCCAAAACCTTTGAATACATAAGTGACTTCAGGGTAAGCTGACAGTAAAATTCTGTCCCTCAAATAACGATGTAGCAATTCTAAGCAGCTAGCAGCCATCGCTTTGTTTTTAGACCCAGAAACATAAAAAGGAAAAGCTTCTGCTCCCGGAACTGAAGGGAAGAGTCAATAATACTATCACGGCTCACCAAAGGCGATCATCTAAATACAAAGAATGTTTAGCAAAACCCAAAACTTGGAGCACTTACCCCCAGACTTAAACGCATCGAGCCCCAAGCACCATCTCCCTTCTCGATTAGAGGCAGTGTACACAAGAAGCTTCGGGTACCGCAACGCTCCCAGAGAGCAACGGCGGGAAACCGAAGCGAACCCCCAAAACAGCAGCGCCTCAAACCGGGAAGGCGGGGAAAAGTGCCGGAGGGAAAACAAACGGCACACATTATAAAGCCTAAATGAAAATTGAATCGTTTGAAGTGGACATTTTTTCAACTTTCAGAAAACTAAAAGAAGCTGTTTTGCAGCTTAAATATAGGTCTAGTCTCCTTCAAATATTTTTTTACCAAATCAAAAACTTACTATTGCAATAATCTATTTTTATTTTGCTTTTTTCTTCCTTTAAGTTTCTGAGTCATAAATTTTTGAGAAAAAAGAAATTGCACTTAGGTGGTTTCGGCAATAAATGAGTATATCCAAAGTGCTTTTTTAAAAAAATATTATTGAAATTAAGTCAAACCATTATTTTTACCTGTTTTGCTATAAAATGTAAGTAATAGACACACTTAAGTATTAAAAAGTGTGTTTTTACTAGGCCTAAATAAAAAAACACAAGTAGACTACAAGCTACAGTATCTCTATATACAAAGATCTGGCCTTATTCATTTATTCAGCTTCTGGTAAGTCTTCTGCCAACTCCTCGTCAGTTGTTGGCCATTGGATGATGGTGTCATAGAATGCTTCAATCCAACAGTGTATTCCATCAAGTTTTTTATATCGTCTATCTTTTGTTTTTGTTGATTAGGACCTAAAACAAGAATCTCACTGTGCAAAACCCGATAAATTTTAAAATTTGTTATAGCCTACAAAAATGTTTAGCTAAAAGTAAAATATAAACGCTTCAAATAACCTTGGTAAAATAAAAGTAAAATAGCTTCTCCAAAGGTTAAGTTTCCTCTGTTGGTAGTTCCGGAGGACTGGCAGTTTTTAGCAACGTGAAGGTGGATGTTATTATTCTTCCAATGAATTCGCTTGCGACCACTTTTCCCGGACTAGCTTTGTAATACAGAAACTGCTTATACTTGGACACTTTGAATGGCTGCTTATTTTCTTTGGGTACTCTCCTACCTGATGTTTCGTCCGAATTTGGCATTTTCTTATATGATTTGGGTCACCACTTTTTGAAACTGGGAACACCGTCTGATGTAAGGTGATATACAGTAAATCGGCCAGACTTACTAGCTTTTAGCATGAGCTCTGCACATTCATCAGGAATATAAATCCTGTCCATCTTTCTCAAGAGATGCTTTATGCTTCCAAAACCTCTGTCGCATGGGGAAAATGAGTGGCAACGTACAGGGTAGTTGTGAGTTATTGTCACAGTGAATCACAAAACACATGTCATCAAGGCTGCCAACCGTCACGAGTGAAATTTACCGCAGAAAGAACCTAAGCGACAGCGCTTGGGTTTTTTCTGAAGTAAACGGATTATTTTCAAGGCTGAAAATAGCATAGCATAGGTTATTTGTACACTAAAACGTATTTACCCTTAAACTGTACAGTACCACTAAAAACACATTTTTTGACATTTTTTCTCTTAGGTGGCTTCTGAAATAAACAATACAATTACCATCACCACTAAAAGACTTGTGATTGTAGGTGATTATAATCCACAATTTGTTAACGTGCTCGCTAACCATTAACGAATACTCTTTAAGGATATGTATGACTGAAATTTCATGAAAATCGTGAAAATAACGACTTTTTTTATTTTAATTCCATAAAATAATTTAGACATTCCCGAATGTGAAAAATGCATAATTTGCCTCCGGACGCCATTTTTAAATGCTTATTTAAATGTCGTTGTCCTTTAAACTCTGTCAGAGTCATGCCCTCTTTTGCCTGCATCCACATTCTTTGTCTGTTTTCCGTTCTTAAATTTTCAATTCAAGAAAAGAAAAATAAGGCTTTCAGACAAAATAGTTCCTAAAATGTTGCCAATATATCAGAGGCTGGCTTCTACAACATTACTAGAGATGCGCAGAACAGGAACAACACAGAATGCCAATGAATCTTTGCATCATGTCATATGGAATAAGTGCCCAAAGGAAGTTTTCATATCAGAACAAATATTGGACCTTGCTGTTATTAAAAGCATAAGTGAGTTTAACATGGGTAGTCTTAAGTCATTGGAGCTGCAGCAAAATATCAGAGGTGAAAGTGTAGTAGACTCAGCAAGGAAAACTTCAGTGCAGCGAGACCAGACTCGTATCCTGCAAAGCAAGAAGCGAAGTTGTGCAGAAGAAAAGCAACATCTAAAGAAGAAAAAGGTGGAAAAAGCAGCAACAGAGGAGAGGAAAAAGAAATCTGAGGGTCCAACCTATCAGCCTGGTGGAATTTAATGTGAGTTATGCAATCAAATCTTTAATCGCTGTTTTCTCAATGTTCATATTTTCAGCATTTTTCTTCCTGTAAAATGCTCCTTGCGATGCAGTTTTTGTACTACATTCATGAAATTTCCTAAACTGGTTCAGAATATCATGAGGAATGGAAATTGCCCTAGGTTTTATTGTGAAATGTATATAAGCATATATTTTTAATTTTCAAACACAAAATTTACAGTTTTTTAGACGAAAAATAATATTTGTAAATTAAAAATTTTTTGTGACCTTACTAAAGGAGACACAGAAAAACCCAGAGCAATTTCAAAAAGTATGTGTATTATGAACATAGGGTTAAAATATTAGACCAAAATTCAAAATATTTTGTCGCAAGGGACTTTTTTAGTGACGTAACAAAAAACATACAAAATTTATCATAATTTCTAAACTTCTGAAGAAAAATGGTTTAAACTTAGGTTGTAACATGTTTACAATATACTAAACCTATGGTGTAAATTTGAAAAGGCTAGCATTATTAGTTCAGAATTTGAAAATTTCAGTCATACATACCCTTAAGGACCATATTCAAGTGTTTATGATTATCAATCATGTGCTCCTAAAGGTACAACAACAGTTGATACAGCATTCTTGCTAAGTATTGAAACCATGGTTACCATCATATATTTTTCAGCTATAAGGCTGGCTTTGGCCACAAAACAACTGAAAACTCGGCACATCCAGTGGAATGCTTGCTGTAAAGGCATATACTTCATTCGGAGCATTTCTGAAACGGAAGGGGTGGTGTTTTGGAAGAACAAAGCTTCCGTTTATGTCCACTTTTTAAAATTCTGAAATGTTTTCCTTATCTGGCCCCTATTTCCATACTTGTTAGTGTAATTACCTCGTTCGTGTACTGACGCAGTTAGAACCAATTTGAAGCTGACTTGGGAATATCTCACCAGATTATCATGTGCATAATTTTTGGTGGAGGGGGGGGGGCGCTCCGCTCGTAACCTGTTAACGTCGCGGTGTGGGGCGCTTATCAAAGTGATGTATTTCTCGTTACGAATGTAACCCCCCCCCCAAAAAAAAAAACGCCGTGCGTTTCTTTCGCGTGAAAAGCGTTCGTTCTTGATCCGAAAATACACTTCTCTGATTTACAGAACCTGAAGTGAAACGTGCAGGAAATTTTAAAACACCACATAAATGCCTTTTTGCAGTACTTAGCCTCAGAAGCTGGTGATGGCAGATCAGGGCAAGTAATTTTAGGGAGGAGAATAGGCTATACATCACAGTTGCATCTGAAATAATTGTTCTATATGTTACACTTACATGACTTTCTATATTCTTAAACTAAAATTGGACTATTGGGACGAATAACAAGGAATTTCTCGGAAATTTTTAACCACACACTAAATATTTTTGACATAGCTTGTGTATTTTAAGGACTTTCCAAAAGTCGTCTTGTTGTAGTTAATCTGATGTCTCACGCAGTTTTCTTGTTGTATTCCTTGTTACATTTTTCGTAAGTCATTGAACGTCAGTCAGTTTAAAAATATTATATCTGTTTACAACATAATTTGAGCCCACATTAACTCAAATTTACTGATCTAGCAGTATTAATGGGGGCGGAAGGTGTATTGCGTTTCATTGATCCAGCTGATACACTTTTTCATCGAAGAGTAACTGAATTCTGCCGCTTTGAACTCTCTAGAGTAAATAGAGACTGTATTTTTCTTTCGGGCGTATAATGGTGTATCCAAGTTTCATCTAGAGTAATTAAACGGCGCCAAAACTCGAATTTATTGCGCCTATACTGCGCCAACAGAGCATTGGAAATGTTCATTCGAACATCTTTGTGCTCTAAGGTGAGCAAACGTGGCACCCAAAGCGCGGACAGCTTTCTCACGCTAAGTGTTGATTTAATAAGTGACAAACACATTCTTTTGACATGTTCATAGCCTCTGCTATCTCTCTCACTTTAATTCGGCGATCGTCTAGGACCATTTGGTGAACTTTGGATATGTTTTCGTCGGTAGTTGCAGTTTTTGGACGTCCCGAACGTTCATCGGCTTCAGAGCTCTCAGGGACGCGTTTAAATTCAGTTGCCCGAAATTTCATATGATGCAGAGTCCTCATACTCAGAATCGAACTCATGCTTGATTTGCGTAGGCGTATTGCCTTTCCAAAACAAATATTTAATGACAGCTCGATACTCGATTATAAAACCACTCACATCAATTCACACAGAGGAGTGTTACATAACAACTGAGCGTCCAAAGTGGCTGAAACTTTGGTGAGTAACTCTCAACAGATGAACAACGTAATTCACTAGCTTTTATTTGAGTGCTGTCGTTTTCATGTTGAGGTTGAAAACGTTTCAAACCACCCTCGTCTTTTCAGGAAAGAGACATCCATATGTATTCGTCTAAAGATAATGTTAATATAACAAAGATTTATAAATAATAATGATGATACAGTAAAGTATATTAATCGTGAAAATGGAAAGTAACTCAATTAAGAGCACGTTAAATAACGAATTAAATTCAGAATCGTGCAACAAGAAATTAATCAAGAAAATTCGCCCATTTCAGATACTACGGATACTTTTTACAGATTTCAATAATAGTTTTCCAGGAATGTCGGTCAGAAGGGCCTCTGATTTTCAATGATTGTATAATATATAAACTTTAATTGTTGGACGAGGTATTAATTCACAGAAATGTAGGTATATTTAAAATACACAAATTACATCAGACAATATTCTTTATGCAGTATCCGATTTGCGAGATATTCTTAGCTATTTGTCGGCAATTTCCAGTATATATACTTCTGTAAAATGAGAAATCGTTATTCTTATTTTTATCTTTATGACATTCAAAGGGAATGCACTTTCACACACGTTACCTAGTAACCAGTTTTAGAAACATTTGACTAGACGAAGTATGCAAATGCCTTTCTTAACACTAGCTTCGTTTACTTCAGTGACAGTACCACTTTTCCAAAGTCTGTTTTCTTTGTGTGTTACCGTTTTTCAGCTGTTTTCGCGCTTGGGCCGTTTGTTTTCCCCAGTGAGTAAACAGCCGTGTTCATTACGCTCTGGTACAGCGACAAACATATTACAACAGGTGCATTCCTCGAATTCTATGTCTGGAATTTTGGTCTACTCATTTGCAGGCTGCGGGCGGAATCCAATAAAATAGCGACGTACACAAATCGCCTTCGCATCGGACCCTGCTCCTTAGCAAATATTCTTCTCTTGTTCCCGAGAAATTTGCTTTGAAAGTTTGACTTTGGCTACGACTGGAAACGCAGCTTCTAAAATTCTTTTAAAGCAATAAAGGAATTTTGAGATTTATTTTGAGATTAGCTGAAACAAGTAATTTCAGAAACACGTGTTTGTCTTTTGAAAACATAAATAAAGGTAAAAACAGAGAAAACATCTCCCTCATACATATCTACAAATTTGTTTCGAAAGCTTTGCATTTCTGCAAATTTATTAAATCTTTTTCTAGTAAAATAGTGTATAGTAAGAGCCACCTTCGTAAAAAAACATATTGTTCATTCCAGAGGGTTCTTTTGTGTGTAGAATTCACCATTTCCCAAACTGATGTTTGTTATATGAATTAGTCCATTACTTACAACTTCCTCAAATAACAGATCGTTATCCATTTTTACTTCTTGGGTGTACATTACAAAGGAATCACCTAGACAACCAGTTTTAAAACATTTGATTATCACTATAATTCAAACGTATTCCCTTATACGTACAATAAGACAATGTTCACCTTAAATTAGAGCAATAAGTGTTTGTACAAGAGTAGAGAAAGTCATGTATATAAAACATTTGACTATCACTTAAAGTCTACTGTATTCCCTTGTAACTACAATAAGATAATGTTTATTTTGAAGTAGATAGAACAAGAACTGTTTGTACAAGAGTAGAGAAAGTGACGTATGTAAAAAATATATCACTTAGTATACTGAATTCCCTTGTAACTACAATAAGATAATGTTTATTTTGAAGTAGATGCAGCAATAAGTGTTTGTACAAGAGTAGAGAAAGTCACGTATATAAAACATCTGACTGTCACTTAGTATACTGAATTTCCTTGTAACTACAATAAGATAATGTTTATCTTGAAGTAGATGCAGCAATAAGTGTTTGTACAAGAGTAGAGAAAGTCACGTATGTAAAACATCTATTACTTAAACTGAATTACCTTGTCACTACAATAAGGTAATGTTTATCTTGAAGTAGATAGAGAAATGAGTTTTGTACAAGGATAGAGATAGTCATGTATATAAAACATGTTACTGTCACTTTAATTTTATTGTATTCCCTTGTAACTACAATAAGATAATGTTTAGCTTGAAGTAGATAGAGCAATAAGTTTTTGTAGAAGAATAGAGAAAGTCATGTATACAAAACATTTGACTATCACTTAAAGTCTGCTGTATTCCCTTATATGTACAATAAGATAATATTTATCTTCAAGTTGATAGAGCAACTAGTGTTTGTACGAAGTGGCGGACGAAGAACCAGCTTCCATTTAATGATTATGGTGTACTTAATGATCCTAAAATGATCAGTGACATTCTAAAATTTAGAAAAGACCCTTCATTGTTTAACTTGTAATACTAGTACATCACTATGGTTCTGAAGATTGTACTCTCGTTAATATTTTATTTTATTGTAAACCTGCAAAAATGTTATATACAGTTTTATATATTAAAGCAGCTAAATATTTATAGAAATTTTTGAAGTTTGTATCAGGATGTATTACTGTGTTAACATACATATTATGTAATTACTTTTTGTGCAGTCGCAATATGTCTATGTAGTTAGCGAATATAAACAAAATTGAAATCGAGAAAAGGTGTTCAAGAGTCGAGAAAGTCATGTATAAAAACATTGGACTATCATATAGTCTACTGTATTCCCTTGTAACTACAATAAGATAATGTTTATCTTAGAGTAGATAGAGAAATGAGTGTTTGTAAAAGTGCAGAGAAAGTGATGTATATAAAACATTTGACTATCACTTAAAGTCTACTGTACTCCCTTGTAACTACAATAAGAGAAGGTTTATCTTGTGGTAAATGGAGTAATAAGTGTTTGTACAAGAGTATAGAAGGTCATGGATATAGAACATTTCACTATCACTGAAAGTCTACTGTATTCCCTTGTAACTACAGTAAGATAATGTTTATCTTGAGGTAAATGGAGCAATTAGTGTTTGTACAAGAGTACAGGAGGTCATGTATATAAAACATTTGACTATAGCTTAAAGTTTGCTCTATTCCCTTGTAACTACAATAAGATAAAGTTTATCTTGAAGTAAAAGGAGCAATAGGTGTTTGTACTAGAGCAGAGGAGGTCATGTATATAAAACATTTGACTATAGCTTAAAGTTTGCTCTATTCCCTGGTAACTACAATAAGATAATGTTTATCTTCAGGTAAAGCAGCAATAATGGTTTGTACAAGGCTACAGAAAGTCATGCAAGTATATTACATCTGATCTTCTCTTGGTTAACGTTGGGCTGTAACTTTTGTTCATAAGTAGCACTTCAAACTGCTCCAAAATATATACTTCTCCTAACATTTTTATTACCCCTGCATCTCTTTGGTTCTGGTCGAACCGTCTTTAACATGTCTTACGTAGAAAAGTGTTCGAAGGAGTCATAAATATAATGACGGCTATAAATGGTAAAAGAAAACAATAGAGTGCTTTTAAAGGAAGCATAAGGATACAGGGAAAGTCTTGTAATAAAAGTCAAGCGACTTATAAAAGGTTCCTTGTTTCTTTGTTGTTAAGTTGGCAGCCAGACACAAAAAGGGCTAATAAGTGAACTTTTGTACCTTAGAGCGGAATCTCAGTTATTCACATGGTCTTTCGTAGTTTTCTCTTGTAACTTGGACAAATGCCACATACCTACACGATTTACTGTACATAATTTACCTTCTTTACATTCCCTTATTGTGTTTCAAGTGTGTTACGATATCTGCGTCTCTCTGTACCTATACCACTGTGGCATCCTGCGGTTCCTTAACTTCATCCCTTCCTCGTTGAGGGTATGTGCCTGAAAATATCTTTCTTTACCTCAAAGTATGCTACTAATAGGGAAATTGATTTATGTTAAGTCATACAACTTCACGCGAGGAAAGGTTGATTTATCTGCACAAGACTACTGTTCACAGAGACACGTGGTCCCAAACAATACCACGACTTGCAATGCTTTGGTTTAGCAATGCTATTTACATGATGCCATAGCTAGTCTTGCGTACATTGCATGTATCATTCTTCGGTTGTTAATAAACAATCACAGAATGGACATAATGAAGTCGCTGTCGCAGCTCGAAGAATATGTGAAGTGGATGAAGAAGGTCTCGTTAGTGAGCGTGTGACATTACGATGGTTCCAATGTTTCAACAATGGAGACGAAAATACTAAAGATTTACCACGTTCTCTAAAACCTAAAGTGTGGAGTATTAAAAATACTCACCAAACTTTGCGAGAAAATATGTAGTCATTCAGAAGAACTTGATGAATCAAAAGATACCATATATCGCCACGTTAAGACACTTGGAAAATCATACATAAGCTATAAATCTGTAGCTCATGAACTGATAACTCAACATGCTGAAAGTAGAGTGGATATCTGCCGTCAGCTTTTCCGTAATACCATGGATGACAGATTTGACAGGAAAATTGTTATTTGTAATGAAAAATGTGTGTAATCAAAATCCTGATGCCTCAAAACAGTGGCTTGATCCCCACCAGCCTACCAAAGGCATCATTGAATAAAAATCAGTTCTGTCTCAAAGTAATGTATATCTGATGGAATTTTGAAGATGTAACGGTTCACTGGGAATTTCCTCTAAACAGACGGGCGATTGAAGCGAATTGTTATTCATAACAACTGGATTTATTTCATGAAATTTCAGACGAAGGAACCCAGCATTAATTAATCGAAATAGAATTCTGCTGAAACAGGGCAATGCAATACCCCATATTGTACGAACAACAATGGAAAAATTTCGGGAAATGCGAGGAATCGAACTGCTTCCACACCCATCATACAGCCCTGATCTCACACCATCAGATAATCATATTTTTTCATCCATGACACATTTTCTACGTGGAAGAAATTTTGACATTGAAGCAGTGCAAGTGGGTGTCACCAAATTCTTTGAATCAAAAACAAAAAACTGGTGCCATAATGGGCTGGACAATGGCTCAAGATCATAGAATATAATGACCCGTAAACTGAAAATTAGTTAACTGCTTGTCAAAACAGATTTAAAATAATTGTCTCTTAATTATGAGACAGTATAGCTACAACCATTTGTTAGGAGTCAAATACTGTACGAGGGCTGTTCAATAAAGATGATCACACTTTTTTTTGACAACGTACCTTTACTCATCCTCACAATGCTGCTTCTCAAAATAGTCTCCCCTGAAAGCAATGCACTTGTCCCAGCGTTTCTGCCAGTCTTCAAAGACATGCTGGAAACCATTTTTGCGAGATCCTTCAAAATCGCCTCCGCAGCCTTCACCACTGCTTCTTTTTCTACTTCTTCTTCTTCACTTCATGGCATAGGCAATCAAATGCCTGTTCCACCTTCGAAGTCCTCCAGCCATCGCTTCCTGGGTCTGCCCACCGATCTCCTACCTTTAGGATGATACTGTAATATTTGCTTTGTAAGTCTATTACCTGGTATTCTTTCAACATGTTCCTTCCATTTTTGTTTGAGATCTTTTAACCTATCATTCATACTAAAATTGTCCAGTTTTTCTCTTTTATTTTCATTTCTTCTTAAGTCCCTCTTCGTGCATCCTTTCACACTTCTCAAGAATTTCATTTCTGAAGCCTGTATTTTACTCTGTTGCATTTTAGTTAACGTCCAAGTCTCACTTCCGTATGTCAGTATAGGTACAGCCATAACTTTGTAGAACTTTAATTTTGTTTCTTTACGTATTTTGTTTCTGAATGTTCTATTTATTGTTCCACACAATCTTTGAAATTTGCATATTTTATTGTAGACATCATATTCCTTGTCATAACTAACATCAGTTCCCAAGTAGTTAAAATGACTTACCTGTTCACGGCAGCGATTATTTATAACTATTTTTGTTCTAATTGGCTCTTTACCAATGAATGCCATTACCTTTGATTTTATAAAAGAAATTGTCATATTTTATTGCTTACAAAGTTAACTAAGTTTAAAAATAGATTTTTGCAGGCAAGTCTCGCTATTTTGTATAATTCCCACTGCTTCTGATGATGGATAATGCCTCCCACGAAGGCGTTTCTTCAAGTTAGAGAATTTCAAAACGTCACATGGGGCTAAATCCGGACTATAGGGAGGGTGAGGAATGCATTTCACGTTGATTTTTGCAAGATATTCAGCAACAACATTTCAATATGCAGCCGCGCATTATCCTGGTGCAGCATCCAGCCTGTTTCAAGGAAATGTGGTCTTTTACGCCTGATATATACTTGTAATGTTTTCAGGGCATCTCCTTAGTATTGTCCAGTTACTAATGTCTGTGCAGGTACAACATTCCATGAATATCAAATAATTAGATGACTATAACTTTCCCAGCAGAAGCAACCACTTTTGCTATTTTTGGGGGTTGGTGATGAAGGATATTTCCAAACTGAACTTTGCTGTTCGATCTCAGGATCAAACTGATGTAGCCAAGTTTCATCAGCAGTGATTACGTTTGAAGGAAGCTTCCTCTAAAATCAACTTTAACTGAATGTTACCTCCAATGCAGCGGTAGGCGATACTAAACATGTCTGAACTTGCCTGTTTCTCACAGGTGGGAACCAGAAGTAGCAACAATGAAACTACTACGGCGCGTTTGTTTCACATTAAGCTAGCTATATGATGAGACTGAGTTTTAGTGAAAAAATTATGACCGTAAAAAATTATCTAGTTGACAAAAATGAACTTTTCTCTTTCACAAGAATTAGAATGACATTTTCTAGAAGTATTTTTTGTGCTGAATTCAAATATAATTTTAGTATTTCCCCATCAGGCAGGAGTTTTGTGTGATATTGATTTGAATTGTTATAATATTCTAAAAAAATTGTATCTAGCTATCTAACTCAAAATTATAATTACTCATTCTGACTTACCTAGAAAGTGGTAGGTTGTGATTTTCGGGCACATTTTGTATCTGGAACGTCTCTCTTCTTGGTCCAACAGCATTCAGCTAGCATATTGGAACTCCACTTGCCTTAGTAACTCTTTTCCATAGTAGAAATTTGCTGATGAAAACGCTCACCTTGCTCATCGCTGACAGCTCCAAGATTTTCAGGGAAGACGTCTAAATGAGAGTCCAAGAAATGAATTCTTAAAGACGTATTGCATCCCATAGCTTTATACCACTTTCGTCAGAGAAGCAGTCCTTGAGATCACTATGGCGGCCACGATAACTACATATTCTTACTTCTTTTTGGAGCAGATTCCACCCTTTGAGTCTGGAAGTTAAACCTTCAGCTTGCTGTTTAGACAGATTTAAATCACGAATCAGGTCATTAAGGTCTTTCTGATTGGGAAAGTATGTTCTGATGATCAGGTATTGGCTTCATATGTAGGATCATTTTTATTTTCATCTGAAGCATTTTCAGTTTCAATTAGGTCAGAATCAGTTATCACCTAAGGTCTTATCTGTGTATACTGCTACAGGGAACTGTTCATTGTGTAAGACAGGTCTTATTGCAGATTGAAAATTCGGATACTTAATTGTATGTTTTGTTTTAGATGTGGTTCCTTTTATATTTGTCAAACAGAAATAACAATCACTTAAATGATCCTTCGATTCGCTCCAAATCATAGGAATTGCAAATGGCATACGATGTGTATCATTTTTCCACCCAGCCAGCAATCCAACACACGAAACACAGCATGTATTTGGTGCCCAGCTCTTATCAAAATTACCAGTCTGACAGCCAAGTAAAGTTGACAACACTTCCTTTCTTGGAAGTGTTGAAAACAGTGTTGTTATAATAAATTAAATTTAAAGGGAGTCGATTAATGACACTAAATAACATTACTTTTAAATTTTTCGGGAACATGTTTCAGAGACTTTGCCTCCATCCTCAACCGGCCATCGACTGGTTCTCATTGGTGTAGTTGACAGAGGAGGCCTATGACAAAATATTGTCAACTACACCAATGAGAATCAGTCGATGGCCGGTTGAGGATGGAGGCAAAGTCTCTGAAACATATTCCGGAAAAATTTAAAGGTAAGTGTTGTTTAGTGTCATCAATCGACTCCCTTTGAATTTAATTTGACAACACTTCTTTACAAGTGGGGTTAAATTTTGCCTCTAGGACTTGAAGGTCAGCTCATCACTAACATAGCAGAAATTGTCTACATGATTTACACACTTTCTTGGTATGATGAAAAGACAAAGCTCTAAAACACTGCATACACAACACACTTTCGAAAAGAAAGGAAGGAAATATTTCACTACTGAAGAAACTCACAGTCAGCTCAATATTAACACATCACAAAGCCAGATGAACAGGTCGGTACATATCCAATCATGAATGAACCTGCACAGCCTTGTTTTATGATCCTTCTTAGCATTCATTCCCTTATATAAAGCTTGGATAAAATCCTTACATATGAGGTAAAGTTTCCTATAACAGGTCAAAGAAAACGCTAAAATCCTGTGCCTGATGGAACAATTATGACTACATATATGAATTCAGTATGAAAAGGTACACTAGATTCACTAATGAGATTTCTTGTGAAGAACACCTTGTCGACTAGTGTTGTGATCATTCTTTATTAAACAACCCTCGTGGTATATTTTATAAGTAAATATTTTTGGGATGGTAGAATGCCCTCGAAGGTAGATATAGTAATTAATTGGTTTAATTTAGCAGGAACACTTTTAAAGTGTTTTGTATAATTTATGGTGAGTTTCGGGAAGGAGTGGATAGCGGGATAAATAAGACGGCTTTTCCTTTGTTGAATTAAGCCCCCAAGTGATGGGTTTTAGAACCTTGTTGCTTATTGTCTCATAGAATTTAATCAGAAAGGTTCTTCCAGTTACAACCTGAGAGGTTTTATGTAAAGACGTCATAAAATGCTTGCGTTTTTATAACCAGTACATTATGTGTGCGTGCCTAGCGCATTCTGTCGGGAAATCTCTCGTATAAAGAAGGTCATAAACATGACTCTGCACTACTTTTTTTTTTATCACTGCCCTTAACTGATCTTCAGGTGCCCTTTTTAATGGAAATACTACCCCTACGTGTTCACCCTTCCTCCATCCTTTAGTTAATTAGACGCGTTCTTTATTCCACATTATGACTCGGAGCAGCGTAATGACGCGGCTCGCTTAGGAGAGCAAGAATTCTTGAAGAGAGGAGTTAAAAAACAGAGCTGCATTGTATTCTACAGAAGTATGTCGCAAGTTGTACTCACTTGTGGAACATATTTTAAAACCAATTTAATCTGATACGTAAATCCGATACTTCCATCGCTATACTTAAAAAAAAAAACAATTTGTAAAAATGTTTTGAATACAGATGGGAGTGTTTTATAGTACTTCGAGGGCCTTTGATACGTCTAGTAAAACAACAATGATCTATACGTAAAATTTGAAGCTATTAACAGTGAAGCAAACAAATGTATACAAATACAACAATATGGACGAGGGCAGTTCAATAAAGAACGATCATAATTTTTATGGTCATCATTTTTCGCACTAAAATTCAAAATTATTATATTCTTTTAGCTTAATGTGAAACAAACACATCGTAGTAGTTCCATTGTTGATACTCCTGGTTGATACTCCTGGTTCCTACCAGTGAGAACCAGGTAAGTTCAGACATGTTGAGTATCGGCTACCACTGCAATGGAGGTAACACGTGAGGAACAATATGCTGCTTTGAAATTCTACTTTCGTTTCAACAAATCTTCAGTTGAGGCCTATACAATGTTAAAGGAGACCTTTGGAGAGTCTGTTCTTCCCTACAGCACAGCTCGAAGCTGCTTTAAAATGTTTAAACAGGGGAGACAATCAATTTCAGAGGAAGGTGGTCCCTGAGCTCCAGTTACTGCTCTTACGGAAGAAAACATCAACACTGCTGCTGCCATTGTGAGAGAGAATCAACGAATTACTTTCATATCACTTTTTAAAATACTGAACATTTCATTGGGTGCCACCCACACGTTGGTGACAGAAACATTACACATGATATTTGTTTGTGCGCGATGGGTTCCAAGACTGTTGATTCCCGAACGAAAGGACATTCGCATGCAGGTCTGCATGCAGTTAAAGTTGATGTTAGAGGAAGATAAGGACTTTCTTTCAAACGTAATCACTGCTGGTGAAACTTGGCTATATCGTTTTGATCCTGAGGGCAAACTGCATAGCTCAGTGTAGAAATCTGCTTCATCACCAACTCCCAGAAAAGTAAAAGTGGTTGATTCTGCTGGAAAAGATAGGGTCATCTCATTCTTTGATATTCATGGAATGGTTTATCAGCATGTTGTACCTGCACACACATCAGTAACTAGACAATACTACAGGAATGTCCTGACAAAATTGTAAGTCCATATCAGGCGCAAAAGACCACATTTCCATGAACCAGGCTGGATGCTGCACCACGATAATGCGCGGCCGCATATTGCCAATGTTACTGCTCAGGATCTTGAAAAATTCAACGTCAAATGCATCCCTCACCCTCTCTATAGTCCGGATTTAGTCCCAAGTTAGGGAATTGAAAAAAGTCTTCGTGGGAGGCATTGGCTATCATCAGAAGCAGCGGTGAAGGCTGCGGAGGCGATTTTGAAGGATCTATCAAAAATGGTTTCCAGTATGTCTTTGAAGAGTGCAAGAAACGCTGAGACAAGTGCATCGCATTCAGGGGAAACTATCCAATTATTATACAATTTACCGTGCATGTTTATTTGATTTGGCACTTTATTTTCATTTTTTTTTATTATTTATAGATGAATTTATCACTGGAAATTACAGTGACTTAGGTCTTTAAAGGGCGCTAATGACCTCGTAGTTGAGCGCCCTTATATACACATCACCACCACCACCACCACCACCACAACCACCACCACCACTACCACCACCACCACAACCACCACCACCACACCACCACAACTACCACTCCCACCACTACCACCACCACTACCACCACCACCACCACCACCACCACCACTACCACCACCACCACCACCACCACCATCACCACCACCACCGCCACTACCACCACCAACACCACCACTACCTCCACCACCACCACCACAACCACTACCACCACCACCACCACCAAAACAACTACCACCACCACTACCACCACCACCACCGCCACTACCACCACCACCAACACCACTACCACCACCAGTACCACCACAACCACCACCACAACCACCACCACAACCATCACCACTGCCACCACCCCCAAAACCACCACCACTACCACCACCACCACTACCTCCACCACCACCACTACCACCACCACCACAACCACCACCACCACACCACCACCACCACAACTACCACCACCACAACTACCACCACCACTGCCAACACCACCACCACACCACCACCACTGCCACCACCACCACCACGACCACCATCAACTCCACAACACCACCACCACTACCATCTCCAAAACCACCACCACGACCACCATCAACACCATCACTACCACCACCACTACCATCTCCAAAACAACCACCACGACCACCATCACCACGACCACCATCAACACCACCACACCACCACCACTACCACCACCACAACACCACCACCACCACCACCACCACTACCACCACCACCACTACCTCCACCACCACCACCACCACCACCACTACCACCACCACCACAACCACCACCACACCACCACCACTACCACCACCACCACAACGACCACCATCAGCGCCATCACCTCCATCACCACCATCACCACCACCACCACTACCAAAACGACGACCACCAAAATCACCACCACGACCGCCATCAACACTATCAACACCAACACCACCACGACCATCACCACCACCACGACCACCACCACCACCATCACCACCGCCACCATAGTAATTAGCGTGGAAACAGATACTCGTCGAGACGGACCCTTAGACCATAGCATCTGAGGCCGTATTATATATAGGGAAATTAGAAACAAAATTTCTATCACATCTCATATATAATTATTGACTTTATTTTTGAAACCTTTCCAAATTCGGATTGTTCTGTCTTCTGTCTGTCTCCCTCTGCACTCCTAGCATGACAACATTTGGTCTCTCATTGTTATCCAAGTTACACTTACATCAAGGCAGATTTTACAATAACTTGCCTTAACAATCGATCACCCACACTTCACATTGTTGCCAAAGCCTTGTTTTTGTGACTTACTCCACTTTTACTCCTAGGAGCTCAATTATTGATGATGCATTCGGCAATTTTGGACTACCCTCCCCCGCTTTATGTCCCCCACTCTTCATTCACAACTCTCATGTTAGGAAAATATGAATCACAAGGTTCAAATCGTTTTTCCCTCCTCTACCAACAACATGACGACCCTTTCAAAGTGGAGGAATGCTTTTGTTACGACCCTCCTAATTTTTTTTAGGATGCAGGTGCTAAAGTCAGTGTGCATCGTTCATCACACTCTCCATTAAAACCGCGAACTCCAAATTAGGAAATTTCACCAATTAATTTCCCTAGTCGAGTAGCAAACTTAAATCACTTTTATTAGCTCTCTCTCTCTCCCTGTGACGTAATATACTGCCCGGTTTCCTTTGAGATCACGCCGCTAGAATGCGCTGCAGTAAATTCGCCGGGCGTGTCAGTGAAAGGATTTTGTTTTTCATTGGGCAAACTACTTCCGCGTTATTCGACCATTAGACTATAGATCCTCAATGTCAATTCTATGGTTTATTTATAGAACGTTCCTCCATCGAGCGATCTGTTTGAATCTATCGTCACAATACGCTCTCTCAGTCGAATAATGAAGCGACTCGTGAAGCACTGAAAGGTGATAATCGAAATAAATATTTGATTTGTCACACTCACATGACCCTTTCTACCCACTTTGTACAAACTATTCTCACAATCACTTGTTAATCTATTTATTTCAAGACAAATATTATCTTATTGTAGTTACGAGGGAGTACAGTAAACTTTAAGTTATAGTCAAATGTTTTATAGAAATGACTTTCTCTACTATTGTACAAACACTTATTGCTCTATCTACTTCAAGATAAACATTATCTTATTGAAGTTACAAGGAAATACAGAAACTTTAAGTGATAGTCAAATGTTTTATATACATGACTTTCTCTACACTTGTACAAACACTTACTGCTCTATCTACTTCAAGATAAACATTATCTTATTGTAGTTACAGGGAATACAGTAGACTTTAAGTGATATTCAAATGTTTTATATACATGACTTTCTCTACTCTTGTACAAACACTTATTGCTCTATCTACTTCAAGATAAACATTATCCTATTGTAGTTACAGGGAATACAGTAGACTTTAAGTGATAGTCAAATGTTTCATATACATGACTTTCTCTACTCTTGTACAAACACTTATTGCTCTATCTACTTCAAGATAAACATTATCTTATTGTTGTTACAAGGGAGTACAGTAGACTTTAAGTGATAGTCAAATGTTTTATATATATGACTTTCTCTACTATTGTACAAACACTTATTGCTCTATCTACTTCAAGATAAACATTATCTTATTGAAGTTACAAGGAAATACAGAAACTTTAAGTGATAGTCAAATGTTTTATATACATGACTTTCTCTACACTTGTACAAACACTTACTGCTCTATCTACTTCAAGATAAACATTATCTTATTGTAGTTACAGGGAATACAGTAGACTTTAAGTGATAGTTAAATGTTTTATATACATGACTTTCTCTACTCTTGTACAAACACTTATTGCTCTATCTACTTCAAGATAAACATTATCCTATTGTAGTTACAGGGAATACAGTAGACTTTAAGTGATAGTCAAATGTTTCATATACATGACTTTCTCTACTCTTGTACAAACACTTATTGCTCTATCTACTTCAAGATAAACATTATCTTATTGTTGTTACAAGGGAGTACAGTAGACTTTAAGTGATAGTCAAATGTTTTATATATATGACTTTCTCTACTCTTGTACAAACACTTATTGCTCTATCTACTTCAAGATAAACATTATCTTATTGTAGTTACAGGGAATACAGTAGACTTTAAGTGATAGTCAAATGTTTTATATACATGAGTTTGTCTACTCTTGTACAAACACTTATTGCTCTATCTATTTCAAGATAAACATTATCTTATTGTAGTTACAAGGGAATACAGTAGACTTTAAGTGATAGTCAAATGTTTTATATACATGAGTTTGTCTACTCTTGTACAAACACTTATTGCTCTATCTATTTCAAGATAAACATTATCTTATTGTAGTTACACGGGAATACAGTAGACTTTAAGTGATAGTCAGATGTTTTATATAAATGACTTTCTATACTCTTGTGCAAACTCTTATTGCTCTATCTACTTCAAGATAAACATTATGTTATTGTAGTTACAAGGAAATACAGTAGGATGATACAAAATATAGGCGAGCAAAGAGTTCCACGTTGGGGCGACAGTTTGCAACAAATAGTGTTTAGCTCAGGGTAAAGCAATGAGATTTCAACCAGGGTATGCCAGAGTATGTATGAGAAGGATAGCTTTAATGACACTGGAATGCCCGTTTTAAACTGGTTTAATGACTGCATCTTTTTATCAGAACATCAAACTTGAAGTTGCTGACCAAGGGTTACCAATATCACTGTTTAGAGTTACTATATGTGAAATGCTTTTTACTCGAAAAAACTTAATTCGTTCTTTAGTACATATGAACCGATAAATATCTTCTCTCATCACTTCTGGTCTGCTGTGACCAAGAAAGTAGAAGAGGACACCACAATGCACGTACAACATTTTCAACAGCAACAGTTCTTCATTTTTAGTGTCGTCCTCATCCACCAAACTCACCAGACCTAGCCCCAAGTGATTTCCATATGTTTGGACCACTCAAAGACGCCCCGCAAGGAAAGACCTTCCGTTTAGATGAAGAGCTACGCCACGTGGGGCACGAGTGTTTGTGCGGACTACCAAAGTAACTTTTATCTAAAGGCATTTATGTACTTTGTAAGTGCTAGAGTACTTGCATTGAGCGTGGGTGAGAATATGTTTTAAAGTGATACAGCTCTGTACCACTTCTGCACAATAAATAATACTTAAAATTATATTTAAAGCTTTCATTTGACTCACCCTCGTATGTTGCTATGGTAACGGCAGTTATAGCGACCATGAGCTCCATTGTTGTAATCACGGCCAGGTATTTCCAGAGTAATCATAGTATTTAGAAAAATGCAGCATTAATATTTATTTAACACTAGATATTGAATCTCTATATGAAAAAAACGCGAACCTTAATTTGGAAAAGAAAAAGAAAGCCACTATTCAAAAAGCATCGAGTTAATGCTCTAGAAAGCATTTCAACAAAAATCGCGTTGAATGATTTACTGCAGTCAGGCTTTATATAATTTTAAAATAGAGAGCTTCGCGAGGATCAATAGCTATTTGGCAGGTGAGAATTATGGCGTGCATGTGCTCGCTTTCTCAGGCTGTCAACTCGGCACACAAAAAAAAACCGTTTATAATGGCTCGAAGAGCGCAAGATAAATGCCGTTCTTTTAACTTCAAATAATTTCTTTCTCTGCATAAATATCACAAAGTGTATCTGCTTCAAAAATGGCTCTATTGTAATTTTTATATATGTGCCAGGGTAAGTCGTATCGGACGATTTCATAAATGAAATGGATATCGTGATGTTCAAAGGAGTCCAGGATCCATAGAGCTTGGAGTTACCAGACAGTCATCATTCAGAATAAGGAAAAACACAGGAAAAACCCTTACCACTCCAAATGAGCTTAGAACTCGGGACCTCTGGAACCTGAGAGAGACACATGGTAAACATGGTGAATAAACTAATCTATGCTTGCGGTATATTCATGAAAATTGAATTCCATATCTTGAATGATTCGGGCAGGTTCTCAGAAGCACTCTGCATTCTGAATTATCTTCGTATAGCTGGTAAAAATATTACCCTTTCCCTTATACTGAAAGATAAATTTTTGGTAACATTAACCTCTATGTATCCTGTACTTATTTAAACATAATTTCATTCATCGTCCGATATGACTTAGCTTGGAGATTTTTGCTATTCATGGAAGATATCTGCCTGATAATTCTATACCTGTGCTCATTTCAAAATCATCTCATTTATCCCTCGATGTTACTTAACGTTGGAGGTTTTCTCTTATCCTGAAAGATGAATGTCTGCTAACTCTAAGCTCAATGTACACTGCACTTATTTGAACATCATTTTCTTCATCGTCCGATATAACTTACCGTTCGAGGTTTACCCTTAACCAGATAGATGAATGCCTGCTAACTCTAAGCTTATGTACCCGGTACTCATTTAATCATCATTTCATTCATCGTCCGATATGACAACGTTGGAGGTTTTCCATTGTACTGAAAGATGAATGCCTAGTAACTCTTAGCTCTATGTACCCTATACTCACTTGAACATCGTTTCATTCATCATTCCATATAACACATCGTTGGAGGTTTTCTCTTATTCTAAAAGATGAATGTCTGGTAACTCTAAGCTCTATGTACCCTGTACTCACTTGAACATCATTTCATACATTGTCCGATATGATATCGTTGGAGGTCTTTTTCCTTGTACTGAAAGATTAATGCCTGGTAACTCTAATCTCTATGCAGCCTATTCTCATTTGAACATCATTTCATTCATCGTCTGATGTGACTTAGCGTTGGGGGTTTTCTCCTATCCTGAAAGATGAATGCCTGGTAACTCTAAGCTATATGTAACCTATACTCATTTGAACATTATTTCATTCATCTTCCGATATGACTTAGCGTTGGAGGTTTTCTCCTATCCTGAAAGATGAATGTCAGGTAAATCCAAGCTCTATATACCCTGGTCTCATTAGAACATCATTTCATTCATCGTCCGATATAACTTATCGTTGGATGTTTTCTCTTATCCTGAAAGATGAAGGCCTGGTAATTCTAAGCTCTATGTACTCTGTACTCATTTAAACATCATTTCATTCATCGTCTGATATGCCTTAGCGTTGGATGTTTTCCCTTATCCTGAAAGATGAATTTCTAACTCTAAATCACACACTTAAAACCTGTAACTAATTGTGATTATTTAATATTCTATACCAGGTGTGACACCTGCCCCTTATTCTCGAGTCTTATGCAACCCGCATTTTATACTCCAACATGAAAACATGGACCCCATTACTAGGTTCTACCCGCGTATTTATCATGGATGTTAAACACTCAATGAAATTAGTACTAATATAGATGTTATCACATCGCCTGTAGTATATTCGTAACTAAACAGTTGACGTTCGCACGTCTGCAAATGTTCACTAGAACAAGCGAATACTATATGTTAGACGGAATATTTATCTCACAAGTTACTAGGTAGCTCAGTTAGAACTAGCGCAACACTGCGATGTCATCTGTCTGCTGTAAAGGTGTTTAGAGTCCTCTGTATAGGTATATTACTTTTGTTACTACGTAATACTCACAGTTTGCAAGTTTCTGTGTAAATTGTTATTATTTATATTTTTATTGTTTTTGTTATGTTTTATGGTATTTTTTATGTTTCTTAATTGATAATCTACAGGTAGGTAGTTGTCTAGACACACATATATGTAGGTGCGGTTGATATAAGGATCATTTGTACACATTTTAACACAGAAAACAAGGAAATTACAGTATCAGAGCTTAACATGGAAGTTAAACACTATTTCTAAACAAAGAATTATTGTGCTATTCAAAATTTCGTCTCAAAATGGAATGTTTTGTAGCGCTTGAATGATACTTTTTGTAATTTTGGAACACGACAGCTCTAACGAAGCCAGTGCTCGAACTGATGACCTTCTTTGGACATGCAAGGCCTCAGAGACCTTATAATTAAATTATTTTGAATTCGGTTTCCAACCTTTGATGGACTTACAAAATCATTACAATGCTGAGACTCGAACCTGTGCCATTGGGTGTCAGAACACGTCATAATCCCATTGAGCTATTTGGAGACCTGCCTGGTGGAAGTAAGTTCTGCGTTCAGTAGTACGACTTGTATGCCTGGCGCTATACCTTTGCCTCCTCGGGAGTTCTCGTGCTTTATTTTGCCGTTTAAGACACTTTTAATCATTTCTTGGGCGTTTTCTTATTATTAAATACATGGCCAAAGCTCTTCTGCACGTTAATTTAGATGCATAAGACGTCGTTTAGGGAAAAAATGTAAATAAATCATTGTTTAATAATATATCCGCTTTGATGTACGACCCCATGATGAATGAGGCGGGTGTCTAATTTTTTCATAATTTTTGGAAGTCAAACCCTGCTATCTTATTGTCTTATTAACATTATCTTATTGTATTATTATCTTACTATGGTATCTTATCAAACATTATCTTATTGTAGTTACAAGGGAATACAGTAGACTTTAAGTGACAGTCAAATGTTTTATATACATGGCTTTCTCTACTCTTGTACAAACACTTATTGCTCTATCTACTTCAAGATAAACATTATCTTATTGTAGTTACAAGGGAATACAGTAGACTTTAAGTGATAGTCAAATGTTTTATATACATGACTTTCTCTACTCTTGTACAAACACTTATTGCTCTATCTACGAGGGCCGTTCAGAAAGTAACCTCCGATCGGTGATAGTGCGGGTAGTGGGGGGAGTAGCGACGCCATCTTTGCATTCACGCACTCAGCAGGTCAGCCGGCATCAAGCCGTGGTCGAGTGAACGTCGTATCTGCGCTAGTTTAGTGTTTGTGGCCGTTTGAAATGTGTGCTGCAATAGAAAACCCCGCCAAATGTGAAGTGCGTGCTGTTAAAAGGTTTTATACAGCCAAAGGATATTCTGCAGCAGCTATTCATCTTGACTACCGGTATAGTTTTTTTGCACGATAACGCCCATCCTCACTCTGCTCGCAGAACAACAGCCCTTCTTGAGTCCTTCAAGTGAGACGTTATCAACCATCCACCTTACAGCCCAGATCTGGCGCCAAGCAATTATCACCTCTTCATGCACATGAAGACATGGCTCGGGTCCCAGCGGTTTGATGACGACGAAGAGCTCAAAGATGCGGTCACAGGCTGGCTCCAGGCACAAGCGGGTGATTTTTATGCAGAAGGAATTTCAAAGCTTGTGAACAGATACGATAAGTGCCTCAATCGTTATGGAGACTATGTAGAAAAATAGTGCAAAGATGTAGTTGTAAGATGTATATATTAAAATACTTTTATTTAACTTGGTGAATTTTTTGCAATCAACCGGAAGTTACTTTCTGAACGGCCCTCGTTGTTCAAGATAAACATTATCTTATTGTAGTTACAAGGGAATACAGTAGACTTTAAGTGATAGCCAAAAGTTTTATAGCCTGCCTCGGTGGCGTAGATGGTAGCATGTCTGCCTCACGTTCAAGAGGTCCGGAGTTCGAATCTCGGTCATGGTGAATTACCTGGATACGGTTTTCCGGGGTTTTTCCTTATCCTTTCAGACGAATGTCGGGTAACCCTAAGCTCCATGGATCCTGGACATATTGAGCATCATTTCACCCATTTCTTCACCGTCCGATATGACTTAACGTTGGAGGACGTAAAATTAAAACAAAACTGTTCTAAGAACAAGAATTCGGCACTTTCTTTTACCTGGCGTTGTCAGTGTACTCATATGATAGGTCCATCTTTCCCAAGGCGTTTACTCAATTTCTTTGCCATATGTACTCTAATAAATGGTTCGTAAAATCGGCTGGTAACCGGAAGTCGCTCTCAGTAAAGAAGTCGTGTGTTTTTGAGGTGTACCTTAGCGAGTAGTATGTTTTGTTCCCTAAGGACAGCGGGACGTGTGGAAAGCACAATGCTTGCGTTTAACTATACCCTTTCGAAAATGCAAAATTCATGGGTTTGCTTTGTCACAGGGCAATGGAATTCGTACCATCTAACAAGCAACTATTTCTTAATATGTTGATAATGCAAAACATTTAATATAAATTCCTAACTTTTCTCAGAAGCGTTCTAAGATGACGTCAAAAAACGAAATTTTCTAATCACATGTTATTATTCAGTTACCGCCATAATTTTCTTCACAGAGAATCCAATTTTTTACGCTAAATAAATTACTCAGTGGTGCATTAAATGAGCGTATTGGAAGTTTTATAGTGAGGTATATAGACAAAACATGTTCAATTTGGTACCATTATTCTTTCCCTTAAAATGCACAGATTTTAAATTTTAAAAAATTCAAAGTATTTGACCTGAAAATATCTTTACGATAATTTTACTAAACATAATGTTTTGTGACACTACACAAAGTTTCAGACCTCTAACGAAAGTAGTTTCTGAGAACTGTGTACCCAAACATGTAAAATTGCAACTTGTGGGAAAATGCAGGGTTTTTAGCTAACTCACCAAAAGTTAAAATATTCCTGCACCATAATCCTGCACTTCTCTGCACCAGTTTGATTATCAATGATAGATCTACAATTACAAAACCCTTCTGAGCTCCACTGCTATCTATGCAAGAGCTGTTGTCATCATCTGGTTGAGTGTGAGGCAATTTTTTTCTAGAAGCTGAAAATTTGCTGCAACTAGGAAGGCTACATACACTTTCAATGTCACTTTTTTGTGTATTTACGATAAAACTCTGTCTTTCTCCAACCAAAACGCTTTACTCTATCCATATTTATAGCAAATCTTCGAATCACCTTCAATCAATAACACTAAATTCGATAACTTGAAATGTAAACAAAACAGCAACTTCAAATGTAAACAATTCGCCATATTGCGAGAGCCTTCTGCAAATACACATGCAGCCACATCTGCAGCAGAAATACCAAGAACAGGTATAAAATTTACCGCAAAGCTCTGTTACCACAAACCACAAAGTTATATCAATTTTCATTTTAATGGTTATCTAGGTATTTAAAAGGGGTCGTGGACATGGTGACGCCATATATGAATCACCGTTTAAAGGGCTTAAATATTAAGATACCTATTATGCAATATATCATTGCATTCGTAAAATCTTGCAGATTTTTATAAGTCATAAAACAAAAATTCGATTTTTTGAGGCATTCACACGTCCCACTGTCTTTAAACCGTTATACCTCTGAAATTTGCGCATTCCTCTCTCTAAGAATTAAAGCACTACAGTTTAGTAAGCAGACCTGGACTAAGGCGCAGATGACGTTTGATGGGTGGCCTATCTTCCAAAAAATTAGGCGCGGCTGACTCACCTAGTATATTCTAATGGATATATTTCCAAAATAAATATGGAACAACAACAAGAATAACTACTTGTAAGGTTAGTTTCTAAATCAACGATGTTAGGTTCACAAAGTCATAGCACTTCCGAATGTTTTTTAATGTTAAAAGGTCGATACATTTTCCCGTTTACCGCTCAGAACTAGAACATTTAATGCTGTTCTGTAATTTTAACGTATTGGCGCAGAAATCGTTTGAAGCCAAACGCTCATGTGAGTAAACAGGAGTACCAATCAATTGGCGTTACAAAATAAACACTAGCATCATCGGCCGCGGTAATTGGAAACCATGTTTTTTAAAGGATTGTAATGGAATCGAACCGCGAGTGAGTGTGTGACCTTGTCGCGGCCGAGTCACGCTATTTAGCACGCGACGGCAGATTACGGTCACGAATGTCTTATTGACCACCGGCGTGTCACTGCACGCGTGAGTCTCAAACGAAAGCTAAACCCGCTGACACTCTGTGTACCTACAACAGAAGATATTTTGTGTTTGTGTCCCTGGCGTAGCGCCCTCGAGAGGGACGTATGAGTGTAAGGGTCCTAAGGGCGGTCGAACCTACACATCCGATGGTAACCCGGAAACAGGATGCCGATCCGCAGAACGAGTATTAATAAAGAGAAAGTTAGCTGCGAAGCTCCACCTATATTAAAAATTCTGCCCACCCGTGTAGCGCGGGGGTGCCATGTCTAATTCATGTTGAAGGGTTCCCGAGCTCTAATATCGAATTCCCCGTACCAATTTTACTTCTCTTCCCAGCCCAATCCCTGGGGAATGCAGCTTCTTACGAAAGGGAAATATAGCCGGCGGAGATCTATGCACGTAGAAGAACCTCAAACTTGTCAAAGAGGCCTCTGAGTAAAATAAGATAACATAGAACTAGAAATTCAGCAAAACAATAGCACATAAATAAATATTCCATTCTATAAATAAATATTCCATTCTCAATTTCTTATACAATGTTATATTTCTAAAACACTATGTCTTTGAAATTCCGCTCTCATCGTATATTATATTATTGCAATTTTATTGAGCATACAAGGGAATACAGCAGCCTCTAAGTGATAGTCAAATGTTTTATATACATGACTTTCTCTACTCTTGTACAAACACTTATTGCTCTATCTACTTCAAGATAAACTTTATCTTATAGTAGTTACAAGGGAATACAATAGACTTTAAGTGATAGTCTTGTACAAACACTTATTGCTCTATCTACTTCAAGATAAACTTTATCTTATTGTAGTTACAAGGGAATACAGTAGACTTTAAGTGATAGTCAAATGTTTCATATACATGACTTTCTCTACTCTTGTACAAACACTTATTGCTCTATCTACCTCTGGAAAGATAGAGTTAGACTGAAGAATTCAATGCCATAGCCGGGATTTGAGTCACATATTTTCTGATCTCCGTCCAGTCGCTCTATCCCTTGAGCTACTATTGCCAACGTGCCGACATAACATTAAATTCTCCCACTGACTCCTGTTTTTCCCGTTATTCCACTAGGAGTTCTCATAAACACATGAGACAACTACCTTAATGGCGACTTACAATTTGTAAGTACTTTAAGGCCCGGGCTTTATAGTTAACCACTATTAGGTCAATTAATGTAAGTTAATTGTTCATTGACACTGGCTGTAGGCTAAAGTATACAAAGATAGATTCAGACTGAAAAATTCAAGGCCATAGCCGGGATTTGAACCACGGATCTTCTGGTATACGTCCAGTAGCTCTAAACCAACGTGCCAACATCACATTAAACTCTCCAACTCAGTCGTTTTTCCCGGTAAATCACTAGGAGTTCTCATAAACACATGAGAAAACTACCTTAATGGTGACTTACTAGATTGTAAGTACTTTAAGTAAGTCCTGCGCGGTGGCGTAGAGGGCTAGGGCAGCATGTCTTGGTTCCTAGCCACAGTAAAACGGCCCGGGTTCGATCCCATCAATAGGGTGCGGATTGTAAGTTCCGGGTATAGGACCAGTGCCCACTCAGTATCGTGAAGAAGGTTTGGAGCTTATGCTAGGTAAGCAGCCCTGGTCACGTAAACCAACACTCCGGCTGGTCGATGCCTAGATGCTGACCACATTTCCTCCCCATATCGGTTAGATGATTTCCCACCGAAGCTGTGCGTAAGTGGGCGTGAGGCCTTCAGTTGGATTGGTAGGCCTTGGCCCTCTTAGGGCAATCGCGCAAGTGATTAACTTTTAAGTTAAACGCCTACATGTCTCACGTTCAAGAACTCCCGAGTTCTAGGCTCGGCCTGCGTGACAGTGTCTTTCCGAAGTTTTCTCTTATATCTGAAAGATGTCTGGTATCTCTAAGTCCTATCTAGCCTGTTGACGTTAGTACGTCATTTCATTCATCCTCCGATATGACTTAACTCTGGAGGTTTTCTTTTATTCTGAAGGACGAATGTCTGGTAACTTCAAGCTCTATGGCCCCTGGAGTCATTTGAAAATTATATCATTCATCCCCTGATTTGCCTTAACGTTGGAGATTTTCCCTTTTCCTCAAAGATGAATGTCTGGTAACTGTAAGCTCTATGGCCCCTGGACTCATTTGAAAATTATTTCATTCGTTGTCTGATATGGCTCAACGTTGGAGGTTTTCTGTTATCTTCACAGATAAAAATCCCATAGATTCTGGTGACTCTAAGCTCTGTGTACGCTGTACTCATTTGAATATCATTTCATTTAACTTCCCATATGAATTCCCGAAATAACCACGACCACGTCCACGGCTTCCGATTGCAGGCTAAAGTCGCTACTCGGATGTTTCTCCTCTATCCCAACTTCACGAGGATGAACACGTCATAATGCGTATGCGCAATTTCTTACACATTCACTTGTTTATCGTTAATCGCGTCGTGTTTTGTTATACACATGCGTGCTATAACAAGCGTTTCACTTTGCACTTTTAGTTCGTTTACCTCTGATAAGGGTTTGTCGCATTACATGCAAACGTTCAATAAATTGGCCAAGAAACGATAACAGAAACTCGGGTATTCATTACATTCCCCAGTGTTCACAGTAAGAGCTTTTGTGTAAGCTTCAACTGTAAAGCGACGGAAAATAAATAGATTATAACACCAAGTAGGTTAATAAATATATTTCCTAACCATTTCAGGCGAACATAACTCTAGATCTGTACACTTGTTCGCCTTTCTACTTCAAGATCAATAGTATCCTACTGTTGACTTTATTGTAGTTTTAAGGGAATGCGGTAGAATTTAGGTGCTAGTCAGATGTTATAAAACTGGTTGTCTAGGTGACGTCCTTGTAATTACATTCATCTTTTTGTTCCTTTTATTATTTGCCTTTAAATACAATGGTCATATCGGCGTTCTCCTTTGGAACATATCGAAGGTGCTAACTAGTATTCGTTGGGTTTAAATCTTTAGATCACTCACACGTTCGCGCTGTCATTCATACTACCAGACCTTGGGAAGATGAGGAACTATCTTGGTCGGAGAAAAATCACCACACCACCGGCGGGAATCGAACCCGGGATCCCTAACATGGCAGGCAGTTACTCCACCGATTGAAGTGTGTAGTGTAATGTGTAGTGTTTAACGCCCGCTTTTACTGCATAAGGCACCGCAGGCGATGAAACTGATGGTACATGAGATGAAGATGGAGCACCGGTGGAATGAGATGGGGGGAAACCGGAGGTCCCGGAGAAAAAACCCGCCCCAGCGCCGTGTTCTCCACACTAACGATTGAGGTAATTACAAATCTTGTAGGTGCAAGAGATAAAAAAAATGAATAACGATTTTACGAGGTACGTCCAGAAAATAAGTTCTGTTTTGTAATAAAATTAAATTGTGTACAGTTACAGAAAACTTATTTATTGCACCATATAACTCTTAAACTACTTTTCCACATACCTGCCGTAATTTTCCAGGCAATTGTCATAGCAAGGCACAAGTTTTTGTATGCCTTCTTCATAGAAGCTTGCCGCCTGTGTTGGAGACATTTTCTTTCAGCTCTTCATCATTGTTGAAGTGTTGACCGCCAAGGAAAGATTTGAGATGCAAAAACAGATGAAAGTCGCTAGGAGCGAGGTAAGGGCTGTACGGGGGGTGGTCAAACATGTCCCAGCCAAATCCCTTAGCATGCTTTTCGTCACATTTGCAGTGTGTGGTCGTGCGTTGTCGTGAAGAAACACAACACCTTTGACAGCATTCCAATAGCAATTGGTTTCACTTTCCTGGCATTCAGAAAACGAATCACAGATCTGATTTCACAAGCGGCGGGATTTTCAATCAATACCAACATTGTAAACAAGCACAACAAAGCGTACGTGGCTGACAGCTTTCTCACAATGGCGCACGTTTCTTTTCCTTGATACAGAGCGTCTACCGCTCATGTGCGAAACTGCGATCACAGCGCTGCAGTGGAGATAAATTGAAACAGAACTTACTTTCTGGACGCCCTTTGTATATTTGAGAAACTTTTGGTTTAGGAAAAACAAATCTACGTTGCTGTGTAGTTAGATATTGTCTGCCTTTTCATGGTGCCCCAGGTAACCAAATCTTATTCAGAGGGATTTGTGAAGCTATGCCTAGAAAATTCAAGATATAGGCACATTGAATTTTTGTGTACAATAGTTTAACATACGGCATTTTAATTAAAATAGGTAAATGTTGATTATTGTTTGAAAATTGTAATTTTGCAAACCATTTTCTTGTAAAGGGATAAGATTTGATAAATCCCCTACGATCAAGCGGCAGCACTCAACCGCTCAAAGGAGGCCCATAGCCCATCAGTTGTAATAGTGTAATTGTGCAGATATATTCGTTAAGGGTGTCAACAGTGCATTTCTCCTAATTACCATGCAGAAATTTTAAAGTTGACAAGTCAGGCAGTAAATGTCGTGCTTCAGATGTTAATAACAAGTTTAATATAATAACTTTGGTAGACATTGAATGTACATTTATAAAATTTGTATGTTACACAAGTGTTTTACTGTAAGCTGCAGAGGCAACTTTTTCACGAATTTTTGTGAATTTTTCCTTTTTTGGAGAGCAATATATTTTTTAGCGAATAATGATAAAAAGTATGTTATGTTTAGACCGCATAGCAATATTTACATTTAATAAAAGTCACATAAATATAAATTTAATTTAACATTCGTGTCTTCATGTCATGAAGTTAGATGTCGTGAAAAAAATGTTTACAAATTTAACGAAAGCAAGTTAAAATTTAGCACATAACACAGCCATTACAGTGACATCATCATGCGTAGTGAAATAACAGATAAGCGGTGCAACAATAAACTGACACCACAGCACCCGACTGGTCAGTGATATTGAGAACTTATCGTATGCCAACTGGAAAAGTTATTTATTGGTTAACACACCATGCACAGCAATCAACTCCTATTATGATGACTAAAAGTACCGTGAAGGTACTCAAATTCTTGGAAGGTCTCTCAGACATTACATTAACATGAAAATATTGTCCCTCTGGGCTTAAAAATGTGTTCCAAAATGCCCGAAAGTTAAAAAACGAATACAATCAGTACATCACTGAAAGCCACTCAGATTTAAAAGCTAAACTGTTCTCATTGCCTCTACTGCCACGCTGGTATAGCTGGTTTAATTCATTAGTTTACATTACCAGCTATTTTGATGATACTGTCGACTTCTGTTCTAGCAAAGCAAAGCTTTCATTTACTGCGCAAAATTTGTTAAATGATCATTCTTGTGGTGCCAAGTGCTGTCATATAGCAAAGGTACAAGCAACATTTGTTTCTGAAAATTGCGTATTGATGAAAGATCAAATATTAGAATTTCAATCTAAACAAAAGCCTGTGGTCCATCTTGCTTTATTCTGTATTAACTCGCTGAGAGCCAATATAACGGAGTAGTCACTTTGGAAACAGAGTAAGTGCACTTGTAGATCATATCATGGATCCCAGTGTTAGAGAAGCAGTAGAAGAGAATTATGTAAAAAACTGAAGCTGCTGACAGTGAAGTAAACTAGGTTATAAATAATAACTAAACACTAGTAACACAACTTCACTTATCTTATTTAACTCTTGGGGACCGGTTTCAAAGCAAACATCTGCTTTATCCTCAGCCATTCAGCTTGACACTCACCCACTAACTGACGGACTGACCTTGACCACTACCGGAGTTTGAAGGATAGCTCCTTATCTAACTGCCATCTATCGGGGACAACACAAACTTATTGATGATGTCTATAGGAGGGATATCAAAATTCATTACGCGATCCTTATTTTTCAAAATAAATATCTTCTCCCAAACCATTAAATCTATCGGTTCCTTCAATTGTTTCAATAATTTAACTTCTGGATTTACTTCATGATTATATGACCAAAAATGATCAGCTACTGCCGATTTCTCGGTCTGTTTATATTTAATATTTCTAAAATGTTCTTTCGCTCTGGTTTCTAAATTACGCTTGGTTCTACCAATATAGATCTTATCGCATTCTAAACAGTTAACTTGATAAATACCAGATTTTTTGTTGTCTGAAATTTTGTCTTTTTTAGAAAACTGTAGCAAATTCTTTATACTGTAATTATTATGAGGTGCTAGTATTATACCCACTTCTTTGAAAATTTTTTGGAACTTTTTATTTGCCCACGGATGATAAGTAAATTTTTTGAAAATATAGTCCTCTTTTACTTTTTTAAGAGTGGAAACACCATTAACATTTTTTTGATATTTAAATTTTTTCATTCTTCTGATGATAAAATCTTTATTAAAGCCGTTAATTAAAGCAGTGTTTACAATATGTTTATATTCCGCATTAAATTCTTCTTCATTTAGAGGTATGTTTATCAATCTGTAAATCAAACTATTAAAAACAGCAAATTTGTGTGACATAGGGTTAAAACTTTTATTTTTGATATAATTATCCGTGTGAGTTGACTTTCTATAGATGCCAAAACTTAATTTATTGTTATTTTTCATTATTTTTAGATCTAGAAAGGGGATGTAGCCATTGTTTTCAATTTCTATTGTGAACTTGATAGCTTTATCCTGTGAATTTAGAATATTTAAAGCCTCATCTATATATCTTTCAGGAACTATGGCAAAAATGTCATCTACGTATCTATACCATATTTTAAAAATTGAAGGAAAAGATTTAGTGACTTCTATTTCAAAAAAACTCATAAATAGATCAGCAAGAAAGGGTGAAAGGGGACTACCCATGGCTACTCCTGAAATTTGTTGAAAAACATTTCCATTGAAAGTAAAGAAATTTTGATCTAAACACAGATTTGTAAGTTTCATAAAATCTTCTATTGACTCCTTATCCAAATCATTAGAGCTCAACCATTTTCTTAAAAACGTTAGAAGTTTTTCCTTGGGAATACTGGGAAATAGGGCAGTTACGTCAAAGGAAACAAGCCTATCATTTTTTGACAATACTATATTGCTGATCTTGTTTACTAACTCAAATGAGTTTTTTATACTTAAGCTGTTAAATCTATCAAAAGTATTAAACCTTTTGTTTAGCCATTTTGCCAAATTATACGTGGGTGAATTTATAAAATTTACAATCGGTCTCATTTTATTGCCAGGTTTATGTATCTTAGGCAAGGCATACATCCTCGGTAACACTGGGTTACTGACTTTAACCATATGCTGTTCCTTTTTAGGTATGACTTTAACCTCATTAAGTGTTTTATTTACATTTATAATGCACGATTTTAAAGGGTCATTCTTAATGCGTATGTAATCTTCTCCTTGCAGTAAAAGTTCCACTCTGTTGTTGTACTCGTGTTTGTCTAATATTACAACTTTGTTCCCTTTATCAGCTTTAGTAAATATAACATCTTTTTCTTTTAATGATTTAATGATATGTTTATTGTAATTTTCTTTAGGGTGGTTTTTATTTAAATTTTGCAAGATTTTGCTACATTTCATTTTAACCAATGCTTTATCATTTTCTTTTAAATCCTGACTTGCGATTTCAATGTCAACGACGTAATCTTCAATATTTTTTGAAAAACCTACACACGTTTTTATGCCTTTGTTTAGAAAGTTGGTTTCTTTTTCATTAAGATTACAAGTTGAAAGATTAATCACATTATCCTTTTTATTATTATTTTGTGTCGTTGCTTTTATTTCTTTTTGCTTTTCGCACTATCTTTTTAATTTATCCTTTAATCTTTTTGTTTTATTCTTCATACTGAAATTAAGATTTGCCAATAATTTATATTCAAAATTAAGCCAACCAATGTTTCCTAAAACCTTCATTAATTTTAGATGTAAGTTATATAATTTCAGTTCAATATTCTTTAAATTTTTGAAATGTAAATTCCTTTCTGTTTGAATAACTTTTCTATCTGCCGCCATTTGCTGAACACTATAATTTTGAAATTTAACGGTTTTTCTAACAAACACAGGTGTAACTCTACGTTTCAAACACATATTTAAAAAACGAATATCCGCAAAAGTGTGCCTTTTCTTTACTTGGAGTTTACAGAACTGTTTAATTTCATATTTAGCATTATTAAAATTTAAATTGAACGAGTGAATACTCTTCTTTGAGCTATCCATACTCACCCCTACAAAGTGACCAATACAATGCTTCAACCAAATCACAATAGTTATGTAAAAAACTGAAGCTGCTGACAGTGAAGTAAACTAGGTTATAAATAATAACTAAACACTAGTAACACAACTTCACTTATCTTATTTAACTCTTGGGGACCGGTTTCAAAGCAAACATCTGCTTTATCCTCAGCCATTCAGCTTGACACTCACCCACTAACTGACGGACTGACCTTGACCACTACCGGAGTTTGAAGGATAGCTCCTTATCTAACTGCCATCTATCGGGGACAACACAAACTTATTGATGATGTCTATAGGAGGGATATCAAAATTCATTACGCGATCCTTATTTTTCAAAATAAATATCTTCTCCCAAACCATTAAATCTATCGGTTCCTTCAATTGTTTCAATAATTTAACTTCTGGATTTACTTCATGATTATATGACCAAAAATGATCAGCTACTGCCGATTTCTCGGTCTGTTTATATTTAATATTTCTAAAATGTTCTTTCGCTCTGGTTTCTAAATTACGCTTGGTTCTACCAATATAGATCTTATCGCATTCTAAACAGTTAACTTGATAAATACCAGATTTTTTGTTGTCTGAAATTTTGTCTTTTTTAGAAAACTGTAGCAAATTCTTTATACTGTAATTATTATGAGGTGCTAGTATTATACCCACTTCTTTGAAAATTTTTTGGAACTTTTTATTTGCCCACGGATGATAAGTAAATTTTTTGAAAATATAGTCCTCTTTTACTTTTTTAAGAGTGGAAACATCATTAACATTTTTTTGATATTTAAATTTTTCCATTCTTCTGATGATAAAATCTTTATTAAAGCCGTTAATTAAAGCAGTGTTTACAATATGTTTATATAAGATAAGTGAAGTTGTGTTACTAGTGTTTAGTTATTATTTATAAAGTAGAAGAGAATCTAAAAGTTTGTTGCCGTATGACTTTGTCTAATTGTACCCCATTATGGCAGAGGATAACTGATCATGCAATAACAACAAAGCTTGAGATCATTTATTTGTGACTTCTAGGCTAGTTACTAAATCAAGTATAGGTGATGGCAGAATTTAAACAACTAAATGCATTTAAAACCAGTGTATTGCTTGTGATTCTGATTTGCTTTTTTGTTACAAAGGGCTTTGTGACATTGTTGAACAGCAAAGCCATGATTGTAACGATAACAGATTAGATGTAGTAACAGCACTCTTGACATTGAAGGCAAAAGCTGATTCTTACCGCAATTTCTGTGAAAAGTCCCTTCAATGTCTTTGGTTGCTGATATCAAACGCTGACAGTGAAACATTTTTCTGTACATATAACTTAGTTGTGACGGACAAAAGAACAACTATGAAAACCAAAAATATCACAACTTGTTGTATGCTGCAGTTTGGTGATCTCTGATGTTTTATATTTGATTTTATTTATGTTACCTACTGTCTGATGATTTCAGATACAAACTTTTTATTAAAAAAAACTGGTTTTAACAGTTTTGTTACTCTAGTTACCGTTACTTTTCATTTAAGCCATGTCATTACTCATTAATTCTCCCCGAAAATTTGCGTGAAATTAATGTGAATATATGATAAAATTTTACCAAAAACACCACCAATTAACATTATTAATGCGAAATTTATAAATTATTGTCACCACAAAATGTTGTCTCTGGTAACCGGGTTTATTATTATTATTATTATTATTATTATTATTATTATTATTATTATTATTATTATTATTATTATTATTATTATTATTATTATTATTATTATTATTATTATTATTATTATTATTATTATTATTATTATTATTATTATTATTATTATTATTATTATTATTATTATTATTATTATTATTATTATTATTATTATTATTATTATTATTATTATTATTATTATTATTATTATTATTATTATTATTATTATTATTATTATTATTATTATTATTATTATTATTATTATTATTATTATTATTATTATTATTATTATTATTATTATTATTATTATTATTATTATTATTATTATTATTATTATTATTAATAATATTATTATTACTATTATTATTATTATCATCATCATCATTATCATTATTATTTAATTTTACGTCCCACAATATTGTCATATCGGACAATGAATGAAATAGGTGAAATGATGCTCAAATGAGCCCAGGGTCCATGGAGCTTAGAGATACCCAACATTCGTCTGCAATAATTAGGGAAAACCCCGGAAAAACTTTACCCAGGTAACTCACCCTGACCAAGGTTCGAACTCGGGACCTCTTGAGCGTGAGGCAGACATGCTGCCTTCTATGCTACCGAGGCGGGCATAATTGGGTTTTACAAACTTGACAAGAGAATTCTCCACATGACACTTGTCATTATTATTACGTAAAGTTATTTGTACTTTAATAGTTACAGTTTAATTATACAATTTACTTCAAATACATCATTTATTAGTCTACATCAGTCCACTTAGCTGACGTTTTCAGTTATATGTTGCAGCAAAGTTTTAAACGCAGTCTAATTTTAATTTTTCCAAAGGGACGAAGGGTATTACACTCTAAAAGGCCTTTATTGTAATATGTTTGTTGAACCAGGAACGCTTGTGGTAAATTGGGACGAGTTTTAAATGGAACCAAAGTGTTTACACGTAATTCAAGTTTGATGTTGACGTAGAACTCTGTACAAACATTCTCAATTCAATAGTTGTCGTTTATTGTTTACAAAATGCTCATTTGATATTTTAATGAATTTATATATCATTACAGCATTAATTAGATCCGAATGAGTGAATTTGTTTGTTTTCTCTGCAGAGGAGCTGTTCGCTTTTCATCTAATAAAAATTAAATCATAAGTTATTAAAGAAATATTGTTTTACTTTCGCAGGATCATCTCGACGCATTCTTCTAGAAACACTTTTTACAAAATGCTATACTTGTGCTATACACATATAATAATACGAAACATAAAACTTCACTTATCTTAAAAGAAAATGCTGAAAATCATTTACATCGAGGTGAAGATTTCATAAAAATAAACATTTCATTAAATAAAAATCCTTTAAAATCGGCGGGAATTGAACTGTTGACCTCAGGGACTAGAGCAAGTATTTCCCGTAGATAAATGTTAGAGAATTTAAAACGGTATCCCTGGCGAGCGAATAATTGACGTAAAAATTGTTTGAAGATCCTTCACGGGTCAAGAGCACGAGGTCACGACACTGGTAAAGGTCAACTGCTGCTTGTGGGGTCCGATACATAACAATTAAGATAAATCATTCACATTGTTGTTACAGCCACGGATCATGCGACGCCTTCGTTTGTCTTTCTTTTAGAAGGTTAAGTTGCCCTTTGTTTACTGCTTACTAATATAGGAAATATTGTCTAGTACTATTAGTAATTCTGTGAATAAATGACAGGAAAGTTCAAATATACTGCGATAAATAGTTTAGAGGTAGTATGTGAACTACTTCAATTGTTCCTGTTACTGCCTAGTTCACACTGTCTTTTCACTAAAATGAACTACTTCAGTTTTTACAATCACTTCATTATTTCACAGTTACTTTAATTACTTTAACTATTTCAATTTGCATTGTAACGTTACTTAGGTGTCAGTTTATTTCTTTTTCTAGTTTTTTAAATTTAATGTATTGCCAAGTTAAGTCATATCGGCCGATGAATGAAATGACTTTAAGTGAGCACAGGGTTCACAGAGCTCAGAGTTACCAGACATTCATCATTCAGAACACGAGAAAACCTCCAACATTAAGTCATATCAAACGATGAAATAAATGATGTTCAAATGAGTACAGGGTACATAGAGCTTAAAGTTACCAGACATTCATCCTTCAGAATACGAGAAAACCTCCAACGTTAAGTCATATCGAACGATGAATGAAATGTTGTTCAAATGAGTAAATGGTTCATTGAGCTTAGAGTTACCAGACATTCATCATTCAGGGTAAGGGAGAACCTTCAACGTTAAGTCATATCATACGATGAATTAAATTATTTTCAAATGGTTACAGGTTACACAGAGCTTAAATTTAACAGACAATCATCTTTCAGGATAAGAGAAATCCTCCAACGTTAAGTCATATCGAACAATGAATGAAATGATGCTCAAATGAGTACAGGTTACATAGAGATTAGAGTAACCAGACATTCATCTTTCAGGGCTAGGGAAAACCTCCAACGTTATGTAATATCGGACGATGAATGAAATGATGTTCAAATGAGTAAATGGTTCATTGAGCTTAGAGTTACCAGACGTATTCATCTTTCAGGGTAAGGGAAAACCTCCAACGTTAAGTGATTTCGGACGATGAATGAAATAATGTTCAAATGAGTAAATGGTTCATTGAGCTTAGAGTTACCAGACATTCATCTTTCAGGGCAAGGGAAAACCTACAACGTTAAATCATATCGGACGATGAATGAAATGATGTACAAATTTGTAAATGGTTCATTGAGCTTAGAGTTACCAGACATTCATCTTTCAGGATAAGGGAAAACCTTAAACGTTAAGTCATATCATACGATGAATGAAATGATGTTCAAATGAGTACAGGTTACATAGAGCTTAGAGTTAACAGACATTCATCTTTCAGGATAAGGGAAAACTTCCAACGTTATCATATCGGACGACGAATGAAATGATGTTCAAATTTGTAAATGGTCCATTGAGCTTAGAGTTACCAGTCATTCATCTTTCAGGGTAGGGGAAAACCTTTAAGGAGAAGCCATATCATGCGACGAATGAAGAGATGTTAAAATGAGTACGGGGTTCCTAGAGCTTAGAGTTACCAGATATTCATCTTTCAGGGTAAGGGCAAAGCTTTAACGTTAAGTCATATCATACGATGAATGAAATGATATTCAAATGAGTACAGAATACATAGAGGTTAGAGTTACCAGACATTCATCTTTCAGGATAAGGGAAAGCCTCCAGTTATATCTGACGATGAATGAAACAATATTGATATGAGTACAGGGTACATAGAGCTTAGAGTTAACATTCTTCTTTCAAGAAAAGGTAATCCAGGTAAAATCCTTATCAGTCTGACAGAGATTAGAACTCGGAATCTCTTATACGTCTCAGAGGCGGGCTCACTTAGTTCACACCGTCATTGCACTAATGAGAGTTCAGTCAATATACCTGCGTTATGGCACTAATGTAAACTATTAGACATTTCAATGCTGCTTCATTGATTACAGCCTATCGGTTGAGTAATGCGATCCAGTGTAAATTTGACTATTTTATTTTTCAGTTATACTTCGTAATCCGAACTAATTCAAATTTCCTACTCACTTCACTTCCGTATTTTCGTCGGTGAGTTAAACATAGGACATCTCTAAACTTTTTTCACAAATACACTTGTGGAATGTTACTTACTAATCTATCCTGAACAATACGTGTTCTAATACACCGGCAGTTGCTCAAGATGTAAACGTTAGCCACTCTTACAAATACTGATCACTAACAAATTTGATTCTGTCACGTGTACCTCCACTAAATATTTTCGGAAGTAGCTTTACTGCGCATTTTCTACAAGAGTGAAAGTGGTCACGATTCAGCAGCCAGTTGTTTATAATCTGCTTCACTATATCAAAGGAAAAGCTTATTGTGTATTTAAACAAATGGCGAAAGCGCTGACTACTTGAAGGAAGCAACAATGAATATCTCAGCTAAAGCTAATGCCAAAATAGTTCTAATAAATCGACCTATACTTTTACGAAAATGGTTTTATTATATATTTTATAAGAGACAGTGGCAATATGGGAATATAGTAGAGTGTAACTGATAGTCAAATACTTTATGAACTAGTGGCTACGTAATGACTTATAAATTCCCTCTCTTTGTATGTCCAATACAAAAAAGCGAATAAAACTTCATATTTGAGAAAATTACATGATTTCCAGAATTAAGAGTAAAACAGCGAATATCTCGGAAATGGTTAACTCCAAAATGTATTTTACATTACTTTTGTATTTTAATGTAATAGAATAAACCTTGACTGGTTAAAACTTACTGTTTCTGATAAATTGAGTCAGCATGAAAAATTCAATGCCATGGCAGGGATTAGAACCACGGATCTCCTTGTTTCCGTCCAGGCGCTTTAACCCTTTGAGCTACAATGGTCAATTTCACGTCATGATATTCAATTCTCCATTTAACATGTATATTTCCTCGGTAAAACACTAGGGGCTCTCGCATTGGAGATACACCGTTTGTGGCAACTTACTATCATAAGTACTTGAGCCTCAGGCTTCACCATTTAACTCTTATTATTTTTAGTTAATTGATATAAATTAATCATTTCCTCATACATAATTGCAATAGTGCAATATACAATGTCAGTCCACGTAAGGCCTTATATTCCTTCTAAAACTTCTGTGTTCAAGATATATGTAACACTGACTCAGATTTTTGACTGGACTTCAAACATCCATATTTACTATTTACTATATTTTCTTCGCAGAAAACCAACGAACATACTATAGCCTCGAGTATAAGGTGAAGGTATCTTTTGTTGTTTTTATAAGCTCTGTGCACCATCCTGTAAGTTTATTACCCGCCTATTAGGTTAATTTGATTTGTGGTTGAACATCTTGCAAGGAACGCCCATCTGCTCGTAATGAAGTCACAAGATCGCGAAAAGCACATAATGAGCACCATGCTGTTCTGGGCATAGCAAATGCCTTCAAGGCGTGACTTGATGGCAATGAAACAAAAGAGTTACGGCAACGTGATTCAACTGTCCCAGTATGTGTGCAGCTTATGCAAACCTCGTGGAAGTATGAAAACAAACGACGTCTACTCAGTCTAACAGTAGATGACAGGGAGAAGACGTAATTGCAGTTCACCCAAAAATTGGAAATTAACATTTCAACGGAAATAAAATTTTTGAAGTTGCAGTATTGAAGTATTGGGAACCAAGAGTAAATACTGGAGGAAAAGAGGACCAAGATTCTGGAACCAGGATATCGAAGAAGAAGAAGTAAAGAGTAAAAAAAACAAGCTTATGAAATATTTTTACAAAAACAAGACGAAGATACAAAGAAACAATATGTAAAAAGAAGAAATACTGCGAAAGAAATTATACTTAAATCTCATAGGGAATCCTGGGACAGACATATAGCAAATATTGAATATGATGTGCATGGGAGACAATAATTGCTTGGAAAACTTTGAGAGGATTGAATTCAAATGAAATAGACTTAACCAGGTTATCATGTATTACTAAAGTAGATTGGGTAAACCACTATAAAAGCCTGTGACATAATGAAAACATTGAAAGTAAGGAATTAAAAGAACAAATTGAAGATTCAGCAGATCTTATCACCCTTAAAGAACTAAATGAAGTATTAAAGAGGTCGAAGAATAGGAAACCTGCAGGCACAAACGGTCTACAAGTGGAATTACTTAAGTATGGAGGTATATTACTTACACTAAGACTTCTACATTTAATAAATATATGTTGGAAAAGTAAAAAAGTACGAAATGAATGGAAAATAGCCAAAGTGGTCTCTGTTTTCAAGAAAGGAAGTAGAACTGACTGCAATAATTATAGAGGTATAAGTCTTTTAAACACTATCTATAAAGTATATGCATGAATAATATTTAATAAATTGAAAATATTATCGGAAACAAAACTCATGGAAGAGCAGAGTGGATTTAGGAAAGGAAGGTCATGTGTTGACAACGTATTTATCCTTAAGCAAATGATAGAAAAGAGAATAGAATTTAATTTGGAGACTCACCTTGCCTTCGTGGATTTCGAGAAGGCTTTCGACCGAGTAGAACAGAATAAATTATGGCAGATATTAAAGGCAAAAGGTTACCCAGAACATTTGATTAAAATCATACAAAGTATATACGTAGATAACATAATGGTTATTGAAGTAAATGGGAACTTAACAGAAGAAAGTAGAATAAATCGAGGACTTAAACAAGGACGCAGTCTATCACCCATTTTATTTAATACATATCTAGACGATACTTTAAACAAATGGAAATTAAAGCAATTATTTAGGTGGCGAACAAAGAGTTCTACGCTGCGGCGCCAATTTGTAACTAAAATGTTTATGGGTGCACACAATTCCATGTTGTGACGCCAATTTGATGCAAATAAGTCGGCGAGCAATGAGGTTTCTCTCAGAGTATGCGTGGATGTGTGAGAAGGAGATTTTAATAACACTGGAAAGCCCATTTCTAACTTATTTATTTACTGCTTCTTCTTTTCAAACATCGAAATGAAAGTTGCCGACCAAGGGTTACCAATCTCGGTTTAGAGTTACTGAATGCAGAATGTTTATTACTCGATAAATTTATTCGTTCCTCATATATATGAACTGATAAAACCAGAGGACTGCCTTAATCGACCTCACGCCTCAGACTGCTTTGATCGGCTTCCCGCCGAAGACTGTCCTGATGGATTCCTAGCCACGAACAGGCCACATCGGCTCCACGTCGAAGAGTCCTCTGATCGGCTTCACGCCGAAGACTGTTCTGCCTCACCACAGCTGCGTGTGTGTGTATATCTAACTTTCACTCTCAGGAAGCTCCTTTTCAACCAAAATCTCTTTGTGGCTGTTTTGTCGCCATTGTAAATGATCCAAAGAATTTCCTATTCATACTAGTCAGTGAGCAACTTTAGAAATCTTCTAAGGACACTACTTCTTACATTGCTTTGTTATAACGCTTTCCCCCAACTCAACTGGCCTTGCCCTTGTCGTAACAAAGAACCAACATTCCTTTGACATCTATCATGATTCTTTGCTTCTGGCAAACCTTAATTTCGGTATCAAGATTTAAAGTAAATAGTTGTATTAACATAGGACAAAGTACGTTAAATATATTAATGTTTGCTGATGATGTAGTTTTAATCTTTGAAAATGAGGATAAGCTGCAAAAAGCAATGAATAAAATCATTAAAACATATAATTTGAAAATTTCAAATAAAAAACCAAGTTAATGGCATTCCACGGCAAATACCCGGTAAGGACAAAAATTCTAATTGAGAATAATACGACGGCTATCCAGAAAGTAGATTACGTTTTGGAATAAAAAGTAAACAAAGTATAGGAAACAAATTTTATTATATGCAGATGAAAGCCACACTCAAATACTACTTTTCGACATAGTCACCATTCAAATTAAGGCATTTATCGTAGCGATGTACGAGCTTGGAAATTCCTTCGTCGAAAAATTCGGCCGCCTGCGCCTTCAACCACTTCATTACCTCTTCTTGCAGCTGTGCGTCGTCATCAAAACGCTGCATAGCCAGCCACTTCTTCATTGCTGGGAATAGGTGGAAGTCGCTCGGTGCCAGGTCGGGACTGCACGGCGGATGAGGAAACAACTCCCACTTAAGAGATTCAAGAACTTCACGAGTGACATTTGCCGTGTGGGGCCGGGCGTTGTCGTGAATCAACAAGATCTTAGAGCTCAACATTCCTCTGCGCTTGTTTTGAATGGCTCTTCTGAGTTTTTGGAGAGTTTGGCAATACCTTTGAGAGTTTATTGTAGTGCCTCTTTCCAGGAAGTCCACCAAAATCACACCTTTTCTGTCCCAAAAAACAGTCGCCATCATCTTCCTTGCCGACATTGTTTTCATGCATTTCTTGGGTTTTTGGGGAGAACTTGTGTGCCCCCACTGCATTGATTGCAATTTCGTTTCACAGTTCACGTGTTTCACCCATGTTTCGTCACCAGTAACGATACGATCGAGTAAAGAGTCACCATCCTTATGGTAAACGTCCAAAAAGTTCAACGCTGCAGCCATTCGCTGATTTTTGTGGTCCTCTGTCAAGATTTTTGGAATCCATCTTGCACAAAACTTGTGGTAACCAAGCTTTTCGCTGATGATTTCGTGCAACAAACTTCGCGAAATTTGTGGAAAACTCAAAGAAAGTTCCGTTATTGTGAACCTTCGATATTCACGGACTTTAGCATCGACTTATTCGACAAGTTCGGCAGTCACTATGCTGGGTCTCCCACTTCGATCTTCGTCGTGAACATTGGTTCGGCCATTTTTAAATCTGATGACCCACTGACGCACTCCACCTTCAGTGATAATGTTGTCCCCATACACTTCACAAAGCTGCCGATAGATTTCTATCGGTTTACAGTTTTTTGCAGTCAGAAACCTTATTACTGCACGCACCTCGCAGCTCGCGGGATTTTCAATTAACGCAGACATTTCAAACCGTCACAGTATCTGAACGGAGCACAGCACGAACCTCTCACTAGCACGGCTAGATGCCGACTGAGCTGCGCAACGCTCTGACCCCAAGATGGCCGCGCTAGACCCGCCCCTAGCGGAAACAGACGAAAACGTAATCTACTTTCTGGATAGCCCTCGTATTATTAAACAAGTGTCACATTTTAAGTAACTTGGATGCTACTTAAGTTATGAAATGGATCAAGATATAAATCCGAAAATAAGTAAAATTGAAGCAGTAACTGGAATAATTAAGAGAACACTAAAAGGTAAAACAAGAAGAGAAACTCAATTAAAATTTTATTCTGTCATGGCACTTCCTGTCTTGCTACTTGGAAGCGAGACATGGACATTAAGAGACAAAGATTTTAGTAAAATACAAGCAGCAGAAATGCGTTTCTTAAGATCTTTTAAGGGATGAACAAGGGAAGATCAACTTAGAAATGAAGACATAAGAAATGAATTAAACATCAATTCTGTTTTATTAAAATTAATGGAATATAGAGAAAATTGGCTCCAACATTTAGGAAGAATGACTCCAGAGAGAATCCCTAAACAAATAATGGAATATAAACCGAAAGGACGAAGATCAATAGGACGACCTAGGAAACGATGGAGCGATCTGAGACCGGAACAGGCTATAGCCTAATTCATGGAGGTAGAAGAAGAAGATAAAATTCTTGAGGCTATTGAATCTTTAAGAAAAATGACTGTAGCAAAATTGTTACTCGTTTATCAGTCTACATCAGTCGACTGTCACACGTATACCCTGTTCATATAGTTCACCACAGTTGCAGCCGGCAGCAGGTCCGTATAGAGCCATACATAAGCATTGTTGTATGGAATCGCTTCCTTTTCAAGAAATGCAGTAAACAAGGTTCCCTTTAAAGAGGCTATTAAACCGCCCGCGTTTGCCTCAAAGCAAGAGCAGTTCCTGGACAGAGTTCTACTCTAGTCCCCAGGGAATCTCCCAGCTAAGGGATACGCTTAATTTACCACTTAGTAACAAACCACAGGGCCCCGGTCCACTTTAGTAATAGTCTGAACTAATGGGTAGCTAATACGTAGCTGCATACATCTAGCATACATCACCACAAAGGCACCTGTATCTAAACCAGAAGTTGACATAAGTTGTCATTTTACAGAAATAGCATATTAATAACACTACTCTCACATGACTTTCTCTACTCTTCTACAAACATTTATTCCTCAATCTACTTCAAGATAAATAATATCTTATCGTAGTAACAAGGGAATACAGTAGACTTTAAGTGATAGTCAAATGTTTTAGAACAGGTTGTCTACGAAATTCCTTTTTCAGCAAATTAATCCATAGTAACAGTTGATTTACATCAGGGTGCGTTGTCTTGCTGCAAACTGAGTTAAGCATGGAAGAGCCTCCGCGAATGTTAGAATATTGTTCTTCAGAGATAGTCCTGGTCGGGCGGGGCAATTTTTCTTTTTCCCCGTTCGGGTGCCTTCTGCCGCAGTACCTAGCCGCTTTGCAGATTAACCTGCGAAGTGAGTCAGGAATGTTTTTTATTGTTCTGCTGGGGGTAGGTTGTAGTTTTGTTTAAAAATTTTAGTTTGGATACCCTTGAGTAATCTCAGAAGGCAGCAGCTTAGCGGATTTATTGCACTCTCCCATTGGGGGGGGGGGATCGGTTTAGAGTTTTTGCCCCGTTTTAATTACGGGTGGCCTAACGCTTGAGTCATCAGGCGTAAAATGAATTTTGGAGCCAATAGGCTCCACCCCGGGTCAACCAAGTGGCCCCAGGACGTCTCTGGGGAGTTTGTATGATGGCAAGCGTCTTTGCTCGCTCTGGTCATATCTGCCCAAGGAGTTCACCAAAGGGCTGCCATGGGTTTGGATTTTGTCGTACATTGATCGTGCCCTCTCTTGGATGACATCGATAATGTACGGGATTTTTTAATGTTCATGAAGGATCTGGGCTGGGAATATCCAGTCTGTATCGTATATCACTCTGAGCGCCCTGTTCTGCAGCGTCTGGAGTCTGACGAAAGTGATATTTGCCACTGTTCCCCAGATCTCACAGCCGTACATAATCATGGGCGGGATGATCGCCCGATACAGCTGGAGTTTGAGTCGAAGGGGCATGATTGAACGGAATATTGGGTAGAAGTTCCTGAGCGCCACGTGTCCAAGCTGGACCTTGCCTTTGGCGTGCGGAGCGTAAGTTAATCTGCGGTCCAGCGTCACTCCGAGATACTTCGCCGTTTGCACCCATGGGCTTCCACGGCGCCGTAAAACGAAGTTCTGCTGCAACCGGTTGGCTCTGGTTTTCGCCAGGAGAATTGCAGAGCTCTTCTCCGGGTTAGTTGCCATTCGCCATTTTGCCCCGGATTCCTGGTTTCTTTACCATTTAACCATGGATATACCTTAATATTTCCCTACCTTCAGCAGAAATTCAACCTCAGCTCATGGCAGCATTGCCTCCATCTTGAACAGCTGGTACGAGACATTCAGGAAACAATTTAAATATTGGTGTCCTTCGAGCTCTTTAACTTTTCGGGAATTGTATTGCTCAAACGGAGACTCATTGCTGGAAGTCAGCTTTTGTAGTTCATCTTTGACAGCCTAACAATGAGCCGCTCTTCCTAAACTGAGTTAGCAATGTCCCGACTGGAGTGTGGTTTATCAGTTACTGTACATTCTTCTTGATATTTACTTTATGGTGTTAATTATATACGTTTTACTGACAACAAAGGCTGAAGGCCCTATGAGTTTTATTGCACTAGTGCATGCCAAAAACTGTGCCACACTTTTCCCCCATTGTCACATAGAAATTTCTGCTTGTTGAGAGACATTAACAGAAACTGCTTGTTTCTCAACAAATGCAGCAAAAAATAAACATCTTATGTCGCATCTGGTGAGTGAAAGCGGAACTATAAATGTGTGCTTTCTAGGTACAATAGTTTGATAGGGGGCGAAGATAGTTTTTTCGTGAAAATTTTTCATTTTAGGTCAAATTTTTTCAATTTAAAAAGGCATGGAAAAGTTGTAAAGTGATAAGTATATATTTTATATATTTCTTGTACGACGTTATGTTCATATGACTTCTACATTTACTGGAAAAATTAATACCAAGATTAACAAATTGGTTTCTCATGTACATATTAATCTGGAATATTAAATGGTAGATTATTTTAAATAACACATTTTGGTAAATAGTTTCTAATTCGAAAAGTAAATGTCCAAGCACAATATTATTTACATAATTATATGTCTAAAAGACCTAATTATGTTTTAAAAATGACCACAATATTTGCAAGAAAATTAAAATACTAGGAACTATTTAAGTGAAATAAGCTAGTGGACTTTATGGTAGAAAGTTACAGATTTTCACCGTAGTTTTACAAAATAGGTGACATGTCGTGATATACTTACTACTCAGAAACACAATTTAATTTCGGAGCCATCTCCTAGACAACCAGTTTTAAAACATTTGACTATCACTTAAAGTCCACTGTATTCCCTTGTAACTACGATCAGATAATGTTTATCTTGAAGTAGATAGAGCAATTGAGCAATAAGTGTTTGTACAATAGTAGAGAAAATCATGTATGTAAAACATTTGACTATCACTTTAAGTCTACTCTATTCCTTTGTAACTACAATAAGATAATGTTTATCTTGAAGTACATAGAGCAATAAGTGTTTGTACAAGAGTAGAGAAAGCCATGTATATAAAACATTTGACTATCACTTAAAGTCTATTGTATTCCCTTGTAACTATAATAAGATAAAATTTATCTTGAAGTAGATAGAGCAATAAGTGTTTGTACAAGAGTAAAGTCATGTATATAAAACATTTGACTATCACTTAAGGTCTACTGTATTCCTTTGAAACTACAATAAGATAATGTTTATCTTGAATTAGATAGTGCAATAAGTGTTTGTACAAGAGTAGACAAAGTCATTCATGTAAAACATTTGGCTATCACTTAAAGTCTACTGTAATCCCTTGTAACTATGACTAGATAATGTTTATCTTGAAGTAGATAGTCCAATAAGCGTTTGTACAAGGGTAGATAAAGTGATACATTTTTTTCTTTCTTCTCAGAACCGTGGTGATCTTTGTGTAATAAACGTTTCCGCTGGTTGCTCTCAAGTATACAAATACTTAACTTTTGGGGTGATAAAAATTTATTAAGAGAGAAAATAGAGCATCGGGTAATTCTTACCGACAAAGTGTAGCCCAAGGCTTCGGCCGCGTCTATAATCTGCCTCCTTCTTTCACAATAGGGACGTAGACGAAAAAACAAAAGAAGTACTTGTCTTCCGTTTCATTTGTGTTCGGAGTTCCGCTTCTTCATTACGTCTGTTACAATTACTCTGGAAGCTTCTTCGGTTATAGGGGCTTTGTATGGGTTGAGTCTACGGTGGTAGGAGAGTGAGAAATAATTGGTGGGATGTATGGCAAGCACAAACTTGATTGCATAGCAACAACATTTCCAGGAATACCTGTTCATAAAAGTGAAATAAGATTAAAGTTTAGGTATACAACAGCATTTTTTGCTAATGGTCCATGTATTGTATTTATTTTGTATTTATGGTGCGTATATTCTATTGCTACTTTGCGTAACACCATGCTGGAGGAAGATGAGAAGTGAAGGACTCGTGGGAAAGCACAAATTGGCATAGAGACACCCAGAAGTTCCCAAAACCATCTGTCCATAAGGAGTGATGTCATAGGAAGGCCCCGTAGTACAGCTAAAATCCATAGAAATACAGATTCAGGCAGTACGCAATTCGAAAATGGCATTTAGAAATAAGAGACCTTAAATTTAGAAGAAGGAGGACACCCGCTCACAAAGCTGCCTCAAATGAAAAAGCCTTCACTCAAAATACGAGATTTTCGGTGGCACTCCAAGTCGCCTTCCTTTCTGATATTTGTATAACTCTAAGGTGTAGACAAAATCCAAAAACCTAAAAATATATTGTGACTTTGCGCGTTCGTTTAATTAAAAGACTTGTTTGAAGAAATTTAATATGTTCTTTAATAGAAGTAAAACACTCTGTAAACCCCTTATAGCCTCCAAAAATGACGTGTCACACACTAACTCAGTCTCTCGTTGCTTTATTACACGTAAACAAACAAAATAATTCACTTGAGGTACACTTCAAATAGCTGCGCACACAAAATTAACAACTCTCTCGGAACTGACCGCTTTTACAGCCGTGGCCCTCTTATATCTCCAGTCACTGTTTCTATAAATTAGTGGAACCATTGGTAACAATCGAGACGGCATCAGAAAATACGGAACTTCCAGACAACTATCTATATCTTTCTCGACAAATGCCTAGCGCTCCGCGGAACAAGCCAGCAATGCCTTGGCGACAATGTTTTGTTAAAACACACAAAAGGGTAACACATTTCCGAAATATTCTTTATTTGCCTTAATGTTACACTACTTACATGTGTCTCAACTAGTCGTTGTTAATATTTTTATCTCTTACACACCCAAAGAGAATATAGTTAAAAGACGTCACCCAGAAAGCTATTTTAAAATATCTAAATATAACTCAAAATCTACTGTATTTCTTTGTAACTACAATAAGATAATGTTTATCTTGAAGTAGATATAGATGTAAGTGTTTATACAAGAGTATAGTAAATCATGTATATGAAACTTGTGACAGTCAATTAAAGTCTACTGTATTCGTTTGTAGCTAAAGTAAGACAATGTTTATCTTGAAGTAGAGAGAGCAATAAGTTTTTGTACAAGAGTAAATATAGTCATGAATATAAAACATTTGACTGTCACTTAAAGTCTACTGTATTCCCTTGTAACTATAATAAGACAAGGCTTATCTTGAAGTAGATACAGGAATTAGTGTTTATACAAGAGTAGAGAGTCATGCATATCGAACTTGTGACTGTGAATTAGTCTACTGTATTCCCTTCTAACTACAATAAGATAATGATCTTGAAGTGGACAAAGGAACAAGTGCTTGTACATGAGTAGAGAAAGTCATGTATATAAAACATTTCACTATTACTTGAAGTATTTCCTTGTAACTACAATAAGATAAGCTTTATCTTGAAGTAGATAGAGCCATAAGTGTTTATACAAGAGCAGAGAAATTCATTTATGTAAAGTAATTGACTGTCACATAAAGACCACTGTATTCCCTGGTAAACATAATAATATAATGTTTATCTTCAAGTAGAAGTGGCAATTAGTGGTGGTACAAAAGTTTATATATAAACATCTGAATATCACTTAAAGTCTACTGTATTCCCTTGTAACTACAATAAGACATTGTTTATCTTGAAGTAGATTGAGCAGTAAGTGTTTAACAAGCGTAGAGAAAGTCATGTCTGTAAAACAATTGACTATTACTTAATGTCTACTGTATTCCCTACTAACTACAATAGGATAATGTTAATCTTCAAGTACATAGAAGAACAAGTGTTTGTAAAAATGTGTTGTTAAAGGTAGAGAAAAAGGTGAGTGCAGACTTATCATCAGTAACCGTAGCTCTTGCTCTTCCTACACGAAGTTTATCAGTAAGAGCAAAAACCGATCTCCTTTGAATTCGCTATTACAAATTGTTGCCTTTGTTTGGCTGTGCCTTGCATTGTTAGGTTTTAGTAGTGAATTAAAGAGGTTAAACCTCATAACCTAATTGAACAAAAATATCCAAATAATACTTATTAATGAAATATTAAAGTTAAGCCATTTAATGCCCTGAAGAACAGTGAAAGGTGCCCTTCAAAGCTAAATAAATTTAGTTTGGTTCATAAATATGGCATTTTAAGCCCCCCTTTTTTAGTTCAAAACCCCAAAACTGTAGTCAAAGAAATTTCTAAAACCGCAATTTTCTCTTTTGCCGTGTGCACGATCTAAAAGGCTTTGCGTGTTCATTTTATTTTTCTCCTGCAATTATTTTCCCTTCGCTGACGGTGAATATGTGATTGACATCTCTTTTGCTCGCTGTTCGCCCTAAAAAAGAAACAAAAGCACGCTCCTCTCTTGTGATCACGATAACTTGCAAACATTTGGCATTCGAAATACACTGGTCCATTGTTCTCGTCCTGTTTTACATGAAATTTATTTTCGATAAGTTCGATGAACTCCCCTCCTACACCTCCCCTCCGCCCCGGATCTCTACCCCAGAGCATCATATCCATATTCGTCAACTTGTTGCTTTTGTATGTATGTTAATTCGAAGTTGCGTGAAATGCCAAAGAGGGTTATGCTTTATGGTGCTTCAGATTAATCTAATTAAAAGTCTGAGGTGATGTAATCACGTGACTTTCTCTACTCTTGTACTAAATCGCTAATTCCCCTAACTACTTCAATATAAACATATTATTGTATTTACAAGGGAATAAAGTAGACCTTAAGTAATAGCCAGATGTTTTAAAGGTGGTTGACTGGGTGACGGCATTCACTTTGTATTTCCAAGAAATAAATCTCTAAATAAATCTATCTTGAAGTAGATAGAGCAATACGTGTTTTGTACAACAGTAGAGAAAGTCATGTATATAAAACATTTGACTATCACTCAAAGTCTATTGTATTCCCTTGTAACTACAGTAAGACAATGTTTATCTTGAAGTAGATAGAGCAATAGGTGTTTGTACAAGTGTAGAGAAAGTCATGTATATAAAACATTTGACTATCACTTAAAGTCTACTGTATTCCCATGTAACTGCATTAAGGTAATATTAATCTTGAAGTGGATAGAGCAATAAGTGTTTGTACAAGATTAGAGAAAGTCGTGTATATAAAACATTTGACTATCACTTAAAGTCTACTGTATTCCCTTGTAACTACAATAAGATAATGTTTATCTTGGAGTAGATAGAGCAATAAGTGTTTGTACAAGAGTAGAGAAAGTCATATATATAAAACATTTGACTATCACTTAAAGTCTACTGTATTCCCTTGTAACTACAATAAGATAATGTTCATCTTGATGTAGATAGAGCAATAAGTGTTTGCACAAGAATAGAGAAAGTCATATATATAACATTTGACTATCACTTAAAGTCTACTGTATTCCCATGTTTTTTTTTTTTTTGTTTATTATTTATCTAATCAGCGGTATTGATATACAATCTAGTGATAAATTACATAAGTACTTCATACAAATTTACAACCCCTAACATATACAATAAGTGATACATTTATAATATAAACAAACAGAAAACAATTAAGAACACATTTAAATGAAAGATAATAAAAGACAAATTATATAACAGGATAACTAACACATTCAATAACATTAAATAAGATGGATTACAATTGAAAAGTGAGGTTAGATATGCGAGGCTAGATTATGATCAGTGGTGTTATGAGAAAAATAGAGGATATTCTTTGAATTAGCGCAAAAAGTCCAGAGGTCCAGAGGTAGTCCTAGTCGGGCGGGGCTATTTTGCTTTTTCCCCGTCCGGGTGTCTTATGCCGCAGTACCTAGCCCTTTTGCGGCTTAACCAGCGAAATGAGCTAATTGGGTTCATGATCTGCTGGGGTGTTTGAATTTTTTGGGAAATTTGGAATGGGATGCCCTTGTTAATTCTCATAAGCAGCTGCACTTAATCGTTCCCCCGTTTTGGGAGACACGACTTAAGTTTTTGCTCCGTTTTGGTTACGGGTTGTATATCGCTTGATCCATCAGGCGTAAAAATGGGTCCTAGAGACATCTGGGGTTTCTCTTGGGTCAACCAAGGGGCCCCATGGCGTGTCTTGGTTGTCTGAAGGATGGCAAGCGTCTTTGATCCCTTTGGTCATACCTGCCCAGGGATTTCTGGATTTTGTCGTACATTGATCGTGCCCTCTCGCGGATGACTTCGACAATGTACGGGATCTGGGAGTGCTCATGTAGGATATGAGCAGGAAATCCCTAGTCTGAATCGTATATGATACGAAGTGCCTCGTTCTGCAGCGTCTGGAGCCTGACGAAAGTGGTGTTAGCCACTGTTCCCTACAGAATCATAGACCTTCCGTATCAGTGAGTAGGATGGCTTGAGGTAGTTTTCTTTTCAATCTGGTCCTTTCGAAGTTTCATCGTCATGTCATAGGTTACAGCGCCTAGTACTTCGGATAATCTAACGAAGAATGTCTTTGATATCACTTTGAGGTACAGATATATGGGAAGAATACCAAGTTCCTGATGGAGTTGATCAATTCTAATGGACCATGTAGCCTTTGCAATACTGCGGAGAATTTTTTTTTTTTTTTTTTTTTTTATATAACCTGAAGTCAATGAATGTCCTCCCCATACAGGAGCAGTGTAAGAAATTATGGGGCGTATAAGAGACTTGTAGATCAATATTGAGCACTCCAGGCCAAGTTGTGATTTCTTCTGTAGCAATGAAAACAGATTTTTAATTTTAGAAATGGTTATTGTAGAAATGTAAGATATATGAGAATTCCAGGTTAATATAGTGTCAAGCTTTATGCCTAAATATTTGACTGGTGTTTCTGGAGGCTTCCATATTAGTTGTTTTCCCTGCAGATCCAATGGGGTAGATTTTGATTAGATCTTAAGGAGAATATTATGTTTCCGTTTTATTAGTATTTATGTATTCCCTTGTAAATACAATAAGATAATGTTTATCTTGAAGTAGATAGAGCAATAAGTGTTTGTACAAGAGTAGAGAAAGTCATGTATATAAAACATTTGACCGCCACTTAAAGTCTAGCGTATTCCCATGTTGATTAAGATGAATTGGATGGCAGAATAAGACATGTCAGATTTTTATGGAATGCAGTAACCCTGTAAATTTCATTACAATCTACAATCTCAGGATATAAGTTAAAAGAAAGGAACCCTATGAAGAGCTATATGGAATTAAGAATAGCATGCACTTCGACTCATGCATTACGTCACTGTTGCTAAGCAACCGGAGCTGTGAAGGAACAATTATGCGGAATTTTTAACATCGAAATGAGGATGTAATGTACTTTGCAGCAGAATGTAACACGTGAGTCAAGTGGTCGACCATATTGAGCAGGTATCCAGCGGCGCCGTGCGCTTAGGAGGGCCCTCCAGATGGCACTGCCTGCCGTGTTGAATAATAGCACTTCTCAAGAAAAAGGGGATGGCAGATAAATGGATGGGGGAGCAGAGAGAAAAACCGATACCGGGGCTTTAAAACCTCCAGACGTGCTTTCAATTAACAGGCCAGTTGACTTCTCTCCGTAATTACCACAATAATAGGAAGGTTCTGGTGTATTCTAAAATATTGATCCACAAGTGGTTCACGACGCTGTTTATGTATTTGCAGAACCGATGTGTTCTATTGCCATTCTTCTAATAAACATTGTTTACAGAGAAGGGCGGTAGCTTCCAAATTAACCCCCTCCCGCGTCCGTGACCACGTTCTCTCTGTATTACCCGCACCCTCAATGGATACCAGATAGGATCAAAAACACATTCTGAAACTGCGGGCGGACGGCGGCAAACTCCGGGTGTATTTTCCCCAATTTATTGATCTTAAATGCCAAGGCCAATCAAATATTGCATAGGATCAAACCCAGCGGAAAGCGATGAAGTTTTCCAGAAATCCTCCATTTTCGTAAAACCTCCACACTTGTCTTGTTTAATTTGCTGTCATTCAAAAGCTAAACAATGTGTTGACCTGTAACTATGGGTACAAGCTAGTTCAGAGCTAAACTATATGACCGAACTGATTTCATTTATTAATAACTTTGTCAGGTTGTTGGAGATCAAGCTACTGTTTCGGAAATGTACCATTTTTCATTACAAGTGACAATTTTACTGACAAATTTATCATCTATGGGACTACGAAAAGCTGACGACAGATATGTACTGTACTTTCAGCCTGTTGAGCTGTCAGTTCATAAGGCACAGATCCACAGATTCTCTATGATTTTACAAGTATCTTAAGGTGTTTATATGTGGTATCTTTTAATACACCAGGTCCTTCTGAAGGCCTATGGTACCTTTGTGCGAATTTTCTTGTGAAACTTGACGTGTTTTCTCAGTATTCCACAATTTAGGTTTTCCAGAACTTACTAAATCTTTATTGTATGTTTCAAATGGGAAGGGTTTTCGCCACTAGCGAATTGGATGCGTAAGAGCCTTCAGCGTCACCATCTCGTTATGCCCCCTCTTTATGTATTTCTCTCTCTTCCAAACTTGCCAGTGCTCTTGGCGCTAACGAAAACTGAAATTTCCAAAGTTTTATAATAATGCAGTTGTTGAAATACCAATTGTAACATGGATATTTGTATATGACGCAAATGTTTTAAGTATTTAGTTTAAAATTAATTATAGTTTCTGTATTACTTATTTTTATAATCCAACGAAAATATCAGTGTTGTATCCGTATAGCTATGAATGTTGCTTACGTTAAGAGATAATTCGTCATTGTCTTGTATTCAACGTCTGAGTACTGCAAATTTATGATATTAGGTTCCAAAAACTCATTACATACTATTTCTTTCCAAAAGTCCTCTTCTTGTAGTTTATCAGATATCTCACGCAGTTTTGCCGGTCTTGTTGTGTTCGTTATCTGAATAAGTCCTTCAACGTCACTCAGTTTAAAATATTATTTCTGTTTGCTACATAATTTGAGTTCGCATTAACTCTATTGAATTGTTCTAGCAGTAGTAAGGGGCGGAGGTGGATCGTGTCTCATTGATCCAGTTGATACACTTTTCAATGGAAGAATAACCGAATAACGTCACTTTGAACTCTCTAGAGTAAATAGAGATTACGAACCATTCATAAACAAAGACACAATGTAACCAGACACGTTTTGCCAGACTAGCAGGAAATGTATCCTTTCGTCACGTCTAATTTAACAAACACTTTGGCTTATTCAAAGTACATATTTCTTTTATCACGTCACGTCAAATGTTTACGTTTCAGTTCTGAGTTATTTCAAATAAACGAGGCTCAATTGCATACCAAGAATTTTAGGATTGAAGATATATACATGCAAGGAAGGGTTAACATCTTTAATCTTCTAAAAAGATATTTGCAAGGCCTCCTGCTATAGCTGTCAGTAATGAGTCTTATAACCTGTTTTTCCATAAGAAATATATTTTCCATTCTAATGATTTGCCCCTAATAATATTGTATAAACCCAGCGCCTTCTATTGCGAGTTTTCTCCGTGGACGCCCACCCAGTATTGCGGACGTTGCACTATCTCGCTGCTAATTATCTCTACGCGGATTTTCCTGCTGTAAGGGGATTGCCCTTACTCTTACTGGGTTTTTGGAATCTATACCGCGCTTTCCCAAAATTTTGAAAAGTCCCTCTCTTCCGGGGTTTCAATATCCATATGACTTACACTTCCTGAATATTTCGGTGCATTATCTTCCTGATTACATCATCCGGAGCCCTGACGTGAACGTCGCCCTCTCTCATTTCTTGCAGGTTGCAGGCCAGATTTCACCACGATCTACACCGACGGTTCTAAATCTGCTGATGGAGTAGGTTATGCATACGTCTGTCCTACTAATGCCCTGGCTCGATACAGCCTACCTATTGAGGCTTCCAACTACACTGCGGAGGTTCTGGCCATTCGTGACGCTTTGCAATATGGGATTTCTCAGGGCGTCCCCAAACTGCTGGTCTTAACCGATGCGCAGTGTGCTGCAGAGACTCTCTTCTGGACGAGAGATATGCGCTGTTATCTTTACGAGATACTGACGTTGGTGAACAACGCTACCATAGCTGGACATCAAATTCACCTCCTTTGGATCAGAGGGCATGTCGGAATTCGATACAATGAAGTCGCCGATCGCCTGGCAAAAGAGGGACTCACCCAAGGCACCTTTCAAGGCCTCCAACTGCCCTACACGGATTTCTTCCCGGTCCTTCAGCGTGACGCCTATTCCCGCTGGAATGATGGCTGGATTCGTTCGCAGTCCATCAAAGGCAAACACTACGCCGCCGTTCAGACGCATCTATCCACGACCCCTTGGTTCTCCAGCTTCAGGATCACACGTCGACATCTCACCTCCATCATTAGAATGCGGCTTGGTCATGGATGTTACCCTGCGCATCTACACCAAATCCGTCTCATCGATTCCCCTGTATGTCCTGATGACTCAGGCGAAACCGCTGACCTCAAATATCTCCTGTTCAGTTGCTCTCGCTACCGAGCCCACCGTTCTTCCTTCCTCAGCCGCCTACTTCAACAGTGTGTTCCTTTTCCCGCTAGCGTCAACACCATATTACAGCTATGCCACAAACCTGTATACCAAGCTCTTCTACAATTTCTTAAGGAAAGTGATCTACAGATCTAGTCTCCTCCCATCCTCTTAATTTTCCTTTCATTATTTTTCTCATTTTTCCCTTCGATGGCCATATGGGATTTTACCGAAGGCCCAAAAAAAAAAAAAAAAAAAAAAAAAATTCTATAATAGAGTTAAAGCATGCATAATACAGTAATTTAAGTGTATCAACATAACTCACATTAACCAACCCACGAATAGCATAACAAACAGAGCTGAGTTCAGATAAAATCTTCTTTCCAACTTAAACATCTCTCTACTTGAAACCCGGAAATTTTACGCTGTCAGTTCCTTCTAATTAGATATAATTAATCACAATTTCTCTTTGAATGAGTAACATACGACTAGTTATAGATGTAATACAATATTTTAAATATCACAAAATAAGTATAAATTTTCCTAATAATTTTTTGTATAAAATAGGTAGAAAAATCACGTAACTGTAAGAAAACCAATATTATCTGTAACAAGTATGTGATACTCTGGAATGGGTAGAGAAAGTTATGTCGGAATGTTTAGTAAAGTTTGTATTTGTTATCGTTATTTTGAGTGGTCTAAACGGAGAATGTACAAACATACTTTTCAGTGTTTTAATAATAAACATGATGTTAAAAATATCGGGAAGTTGCATTTCGTTTCCATAGAAACTACAGAGAACAGCAATCAGGACAACCAAGGAGTAGTAATATTTCGTTTCCATGGAGAGTTGAGAGATCCGCCACCAGGGGTGCTGCGCTAACACAGATATCAGAAACACCAATACGGATCGAGAGGTACTGCAGTATAACCTGCAAGTTTATTTTCAGATTTTTTTTCTTCCCCCACAGCCGCAAATATCGGCTGACAACGAACCAAGAAGCCAAACCAACCACGCGTAGGAACATACGTGCATGGATGTTCGTATATCATTGGAATTTCCTCCACAAATCCTCCATCTCTGCAGCTTAGCTTACCTACATACGACGTAGGCTTTCCTAGAAACCCACCGAATATAAATATCCCTTCTAGGTTCCCGCTTTTTTCCCCTTTACTCTATTTCTATTCAAATTTTCCCTTAGAATCCGCGAGCACCGATTCTTGGCTCGCCTTTTACAACATTTCTCTTATTCCTGACGTCACGGGCAATTCAGCCCCGAAACAGAGATGAAAATGCACCCCCATCTGCCTCCGATTTCAAACTGAACTGCTATTGCCCTCTGAAGTATGAGATTAGATTTCTAACGCGCGCTGTGACCACTGGTTTTTGTAATAAACCATCCTACAGGCCATTTCATAACCGCATCAGACATCTCTTGGAACCTAGATAACGGTAATTTTAAAAGTCTAACCTGTTGTACTCACATGTCTTTCTACACACTTGTACAAACACATATTTCTCTATCTACTTCAAGATAAACATTATATTATTGAAGTCAACATGGGAATACAATAGATTTTAAGTGATAGTCAAATTGTTTTATACATATGACTTTCTCTACCCCTGTAAAAACACTTATTGCTGTATCTACTTCAAGATAAACATTATCTTATTGTAGTTACAAGAGAATACAGCAGACTTTAAGTGATTGTCAAATGTTTCATAGACATGACTTACACTACTCTTGTACAAACACTTAATTCTCTAGCTAATTCAAGTTAAACATTATTTTATTGTGGTTACAAGGGAATACAGCAGACTTTAAGTGATAGTCAAATGTTTTATAGACATGACTTCCTCTACTCCTGTACAAATACTTGTTTTTATGCACCTCAGGACCAATATTATCTTATTGTAGTTAAAAGGGAATGCAATAGACTTTAAGTAATAGGCAAATATTTTATGTACATGACTTTCTCTATTCCTGTACAAAAGCTTGTTGCTTATCTGCATCAAGATGAACATGATCTTATTGTAGTCACAAGGGAATACGGTAGACATTAAGCTTTTTTTTTTATAATTTATTTCCTCCAGCATTTAGTGATATCTGACGACGAATGAAATATGTGAAATGAAGCCCCAATGAGTACAGGTTCCATGGAGCTTAGATTTACGCGACATTCTGCTTTCAGAATAAGGGAAAACCCCAGAAAATACCTTACCCAGGTAACTCACCCTGACCAGGATTCGAAATCAGGACCTCTTGAACGTGGGGCAGACGCGCAACCATGAGTCAAATGTTTTAGGAGTTTCTCTACTCTTGTATAATTACTTTATCTTATTAACTGCATTATCTTATTGTAGTTTTAAAGGAATACTGTAGAATTTAAGTAATTTTTATTTATTTATTATTCAATTTTTTGATTCCTATTTTACCCAAAGGTATATTAGTAATATACTTTAAGTAATGGTCAAATATTTTATATACATGACTTTCTCTACTCCTGTACAAACAGTTATTACTCTATCTACTTCAAGATGAACATTATCTTATTGTAGTTACAAGGGAATACAGTATACTTTAAGTGATAGTCAAATGTTTTATATACATGACTTTCTCTACTCTTGTACAAACAGTTATTACTCTATCTACTTCAAGATAAACATTATCTTATTACAGTTACAAGGAAATACTGTGGACTTGGAGTGATAGTCGAAAGTTAAAGCTGGTTCTCTGGACAATGTTGTAATTATATGGTTTTTGAACGTTCTGGAGATCAAAAGGAATAACCATTTCAAATTTTACTTAATACACGCTTTTTAAAATGTAAATCTCCAACTGGAATGTTAGGTAATGTTTAGTTGCACGAAAAAATTATAAATGGTATTCTTCGGCGAGATATATACTTTAGTTTAGTAATATCTTGCTTATATGTTACTAATTGCCACTTATTCAAATATAATTGGGAATGACGACGTCTTAGAAGCACTATTAGGAAATTCATGATGTGAAATTTATTTTCTATTTAAGTATATTAAACTAATTTATTTAATAAAAGACATTACTGTTATTTTGGAGGAAATTGCAACCTTCCAAAGTTTAATTTTTCCTGGAAATGGTAAGCCATCACGGAGGTACTGGAGTCAGTTGTATGAGCTTCCACCGGGGTGTTTCAATCTGTAGGTGTTAGGGACCCCGCCGTATATTGTCAGATAGGACAACCTTAGTTTCCTATCACTTCACTTCTCCCTCCCCGTATGCGGCACATCTGGAGCGTAGAGAGAATAATAGCGGAGAAGCCAATAAGCGATCCTGCGTATAAATATTAGTGTTTTGAGGAATATTATATCCAGAATTGCCTAGTTACCATGGAAACAGGTAGCATGATAAATAACAATTACTCGGAGCCAGCTTTAACAATTAGCATAAAGTACAAAATCGCTCAACAATGAAAGCGCAAACAAAAGGTGGACGGTTTTTGTTAACAGAGAGAGAGGCATGTAAATTGAAGCCCCGCAAATTAACCTGGATTCATTACACGACCGATGGTTGTAATTTGCACTAATGGCGTGTATTGTAACCATAACTCGCTTCGAATAATAAGTTAACACGCTGCTGCCGAATACCTCAAAACCGGACTGAAATAATCTGACAATTACTGCTCAGTATACACAGTGCGTTTATGTCTGAGTTTAAGAGATGTTAAATTATGAAACGCGATGTTATCGTCCTATGCCGAAGACTCCAGATATTTTAGGTTAGCAAATTTTTTAAAATTCTGTATGACTGATCTTAAAATAGGTAACCTTATATTATTCCACTTCCCTAAATAAATATGAGGGCTGTTCAATAAAGAATGAGCATAATGTTTTACGGTAATAATTTTTCACACTGAAATTCAAGTTTATTATATTCTGTTAGCTTAATATGAAACAAACACGCTGTAATAGTTTCTAAGTTGTTAGCCCTGGTTCCCGCCTGTGAGAACCAGACAAGCTCAGTATCGCCTACCGCTGCAATGGAGGTAACACGCGAAGAACAGTATGCGGCTTTGAAATTCTGCTTTCGTCTTAACAAATCTTCAGTTGAGGCCTATACAATGTTACAGGAGGCCTATGGAGAGTCTGTTCTTCCCTACAGCACAGCTCGAAGGTGGTTTAAAATGTTTAAAGATGGGAGACAATCAATTTCAAAGGAAGGTGGACCCGGTGCTCCAGTTACTGCTCTTACGGAAGTAAACATCAACACTGCTGCTGCTATTGTGAGAGAGGATCGACAAATTACCTTAAAATCACTTTCTGAACTACTGAACATTTCATTGGTTGCCACCCGCACGTTGGTGACGGAAACATTACACATTAGACGTGTTTGTGCGCGATGGGTTCCAAGAATGTCGATTCCCAAACAAAAGGACATTCGTATGCAAGTTAATGTTAGAGGAAGATCCGGAGTTTCTTTCAAACGTAATCACTGCTGATGAAACTTGGCTACATCATTTTCATCCTGAGAGCAAACAGCAAAGCTCAGTGTGGAAATCTCCTCCATCACCAACCCCCAAAAAGCAAAAGTGTTTGCTTCTGCTGAGAAAGTTATGGTCATCTCATTCTTTGATATTCATGGAATGGTTTATGGGCATGTTGCACCTGCACACACATCAGTAACTGGACAGTACTAATTGCATGTCCTGAAAACATTCATAACAGGCGCAAAAGAACACATTTTCATGAAGCAGGCTGGATTCTGCACCATGATAATGCGCGACCGCATATTATCAATGTTGTTGCTGTATATCTTGCAAAAATCAACATGAAGTTCATCCCTCACCCTCCATATAGTCCATATTTCGCCTCATGTGACCTTTTTCTGTTCCCTAAGTTGAAGAAACACCTTCGAGGTAGACATTATCCAACATCAGAAGCAGTGGTGAAGGCTGTGGAGGCGATTTTGAAGGATCTCTCAAAAATAGTTTCCAGCATGTCTTTGAAGAATATCAGAAACGCTGGGACAAGTGCATCGCATTCAGGGGAAACTATTTTGAGAAGGATCATCAAAATTATGAGGATGAGTAAAGGTACGTTGACAAAAAAATTATCATTCTATATTCACCAGCCCTCGTACAGGTACAGGTGGTACACATACTTGCAAAAAACCGGAAACTATTAGCGATTGTATGAATTTGCTTGAGGAAGTTTACAGGAATATTTGAGGAAGATTATATAAGAAGTTGTGAAGACATGTGTATGCATAATTTGTCTCTGTGGTAGAAAAAGAGAAAGCTAGGCAAAAAACATCGAAACTGAAAAATTGTAACGTTTATCAGAAGAGGGGATATAAATCAACCAATGTCAAACTAATAACACATCACGTAAGTTTTCAAATATCAACAAAAAAAAGTAACAAGAGTGGGAGATAAAATCACCATGGCAGAACTTTGTAGTAGACGATAATGCACTCGGCAGACTAGACATCAAGGAACTCGACGTATCTGACCGCGGGACAGATATTAGTGAATCTTGGAACAGTTGCATTTATTTGCGTGTGGGAGATAACATACATTACACTCTGCACTACTTACACCAAAGAACACGAGGTACAAGAGCTCCGTCCGGGCGCAAGGAAGTGTAAGTATTTCAGACAATTAAATTGTTTCACGCGCGTGGCATTAGTGTATCTTCAAACACTTAAAGTTGTTTGCATGGGAGAAATAAACTACGATACATCACTCTACAGACACGGGAAACAACAGCATGTATCGCACTTCTACACGAGTAGCGACATCACAGGTGGCGAGCTCAACGAGAGATTAAGGAACGCAATAAACAGATATATACAACAGTCGAGGCATTTCTGTCAGAACTACACCACCAGTTAGGATGCACCCACACCCTGTATCCAGCTAAGACAACCCATGCAGAGATACCCTACACAAATCCCAGACCAAGTTTAATTCTCTCTAATCCTTAATCCTCGTCCGTCATAAAACCCGTCATCGTGAGGCTGAGCAAAGGGGACAACTCAGCAAGATTTCACAGCCTAAACCGTCTACATATATTGTAACGATTTAACCAATGATGGTAATGGATAATTAGCTCATGGCCAGACCTTACACGCGGTGATAACTCATTAGGTAGGATTCACATGCTTTGAGAGGAGTTTGGGGTTTTCTGCAAAACTTCAATTCAGACAGAGGTTTACTAAAATTATGAAAAGATACATTAGGTAGCCTGATGGCCGGTTACCTGCCCTCACCAGCTGCGGACACACGTCCGTTCACATTAACAGTTGTAACCAGAGAGGGGCAAAGAGATCTCTTCTTTCAAGCTTCACTATGCAGAGGAGGGGGGGGAGGTCACGTGACATGACGACACACTCTACTTGTCAACAGATCTAACGTATTATTTGAATTGAACGGTCACATTGTGACATCTCCCGCTCTCTTCCTTGAAGAGAGACCTTGCATAAGCAGTTAATGATAGCGCGGCTAGTGTACACAAAGAGACGGTAAGTGAAGATAGCTGAGATAAAAGTCTTACCGAAAAAAAAAAAACCGAGATAAATGGAAATTTCTGGTAACATTTGGATTATTTCGGGTTCTTTATTGTTCTGGAAATCTCTCGAATAACGAATGAGGTATTTAAGTACGCGACGAGTTGAAACAGGGTAGTTGTGTAACAAGAGTGTTGCTGCAACGAGGGCTGATCAGAACTTTGTTTGTTACTGTCATCGATTTTGGTAGATTGTGGTATGTGACGTAACGTTGTTACGTGAGAATTAACCAGTGTATATCTACGGAAATAAAGAACATTTAGAATTTCTGCAAATTGCATTTTTAATTCTACGAACACACAAAGTCACAATATTGACAATAAATTTTCACAAAGGTAATTTCTTTGTTCTTCTTTTCGAAAAGTTTATTGTTCTGTTCACACAGTGTTGGGGAAAACTAATAATTAATTATAAAGTTGGAGTTCCCTGTGCAAAATGTTAGTTCGAGAATTTAGCCACAATTAATAAACAAATAAAATCACTGTCATTTGACACAACAACACTGATTTCTTTTGAAGCACTCCACATATTTAGAACTCTAAAGATAACAGCCTACAATTACACTTACTGAAAAACAAAACTACCCCACTTAGCCTCTGCAGGACAGACTTCACTGTCGCCGATGTGACAAGATGTTAAAAATAGTTTCCTGCAATATAGAAGCTCAAAATATATTTTGAATTTATGTTCACTTGCCAATTTTGTCACTTGGTTTTTAAATATGAAACTTTGTCAGCTTTTTACAGTATTTCAATTTTTAAACGCCTTAATCGGGGTAAAAATTTGTAGTACAATGCAAGAGATACACAAAATCTAGCAGCTCATATGGCAAAATTCTCTCAAATATATGTTTTCTCTTTTTGGAGCGAACAATTTCCGAGATATTCCTGGTTTTCCAACACCTACTAATTCCTCAAATAACAAGCAGTTATTCACTTTTTATCTCTTGTACATAAAGGGAGAATGAATTACAAAGATGGCAACCAGGCAACTTGTTTTAAAGCATTTTATTATCGCTTAACGTCTACTGTATTTCCTTGTAACTACAATTAGATAATGTTTATCTTGAAGTAGTTAGAGCAATAAGTGTTTGTACAAGAGTAGAGAAGGTTATTTGTATAAAACATTTGACTATCACTTAAAGTCTACTAAATTCCCTTGTAACTACAATAAGATAATGTTTATCTTTATGTAGATAGAGCAATAAGTGTTTGTACAAGAGTAGAGAAAGTCATGTATATAAAATATTTGTCTGTCACTTAAAGTCTACTGTATTCCCTAGTAACTACAATACGATCATGTTTATCTTGAAGTAGATAGAGCAATAAGTGTTTGTACAAGAGTAGAGAAAGTCAGGTATATAAAACATTGACTGTCACTTAAAGCCTGCTGTATTCCCTTGTAACTACAATAAGATAATGTTTATCTTGAAGTAGATAGAGCAATAAGTGTTTGTACAAGAGTAGAGAAAGTCATGTATATAAAACATTGACTGTCACTTAAAGTCTACTGTATTCCCTTGTAACTAAAATAAGATAAAGTTTATCTTGAAGTAGATAGAGCAATAAGTGTTTGTACAAGATTAGAGAAAGTCATGTATATAAAACATTTGACTATTACTTAAATTCTAATATATTCCCTTGTAACTGCAATAAGAAAATGTTCATCTCGAAGTAAGTGCTTGTACAAGAATAGAGAAAGCCATCTCCTGTGGTCGAAGTGGCTAGATTCGGTTCCTGATCTTGTTTAGAGAGTGATATGACTAAGGTAGCATCAGGAACGGAGGGGTTGTATCAGCTATAAATAATGCAAAGAAACGAATGTGCATGTCTTGAGTTGGAGAAGCGATATAACATGAAGTTCATTGCTTATTGATTTTATGTCTCCAATGTCGGACGCAGATGCTAGTAATTTCCGCTAATATGCATGGCTGAATATGTATTGTAGTTATTTGCGAAAGAAACGCAGAGAGAAACAGTCTGCGCCATGCAAACTGCTTCAAAAGTTCTCCCGTTAGATATACAGGATTGCGAGTTGGAGTTACGAGGGTCGGCTGCCAAGTCCCGAGCATTATAGTATAAAGAACGTTTCACAATTGTTCTTTATTTTTCAACATAATCTCCAGAAAGGCTAATACCTACACTAACCTATCTAATCTAACCTAACTAATCTAGTTGCTACAATTGTAGCTTATAAGTTTCACAATCTAATCTACTTCCACCTTCCTATCCCTAATAAATCCATTTATTCTTTTGTTCTTGTGTTGATGTTGTGTTCTTCTTTCGCTTCAAATCCTTCTGTTGAATCCAAGATTGTCCTCCTCTATTAGTCCTTTGACTAGGTGAACTTCCTCTTCTTCCTTTGGGGGCCCAAATGACCTTGTTGTCGACGGGCCCTTAAGCACCACACACTCACTCACTCTTCTTCCTTTGGTTATTGAAAAGTTACATCAAACAAGCACTCCTCTATGGAAGCGACGTGATACAGCAAGTCAAAGCAAACTAGCACAACTTGAAACATTACAGAACCAAGCACTCAGACTAATAATGGAAGCAGTCAAATCAACACCAATTACTGCAATGCAAATTGCTACAAATAACTTCTTCTTCTTCTTCTTCTTCTTCTTCTTCTTCTTCTTCTTCTTCTTCTTCTTCTTCTTCTTCACTTCATGGCATAGGCAATCAAGTGCCTGTTCCGCCTTCGAAGTCCTCCAGCCATCGTTTCCTGGATCTGCCCACCGATCTCCTACCCTTAGGATGATACTGTAATATTTGTTTTGTAAGTCTATTATCTGGCATTCTTTCAACATGTTCCTTCCATTTTTGTTTGAGATCTTTTAACCTATCATTCATACTAAAAATGTCCAGCTCTTCTCTTACATTTTCATTACTTATTAAGTCCCTCTTCGTGCATCCTTTCACACTTCTCAAGAATTTCATTTCTGAAGCCTGTATTTTACTCTGTTGCTTTTTAGTTAACGTCCAAGTCTCACTTCCGTATATCAGTATAGGTACAGCCATAACTTTGTAGAACTTTAATTTTGTTTCTTTACGTATTTTGTTTCTAAATGTGCTATTTATTGTTCCACACAATCTTTGAAATTTGCATATTTTATTGAAAACATCATATTCCTTGTCATATCTATCATCAGTTCCCAAGTAGTTAAAATGGCTTACCTGTCCAACGCAACGATTATTTATAACTATTTTTGATATAATTGGCTCTTTCCCAATGAATGCCATTACCTTTGATTTTATAAAAGCAATTTTCATGTTATATTGCCTACAAAGTTCACTAAGTTTAAAAATAGATTTTTGCAGGGCAGACTCGCTATTTTACATATAACTTGTCAATTAAATATGAAATGTAAAAACAGAATATCCTCCTAAATGAAAAACTACAAAGGCTCCCCCTTAATACACACTGGAAGAGCTACAAAAGCAGAGAAAGACCTTAAAACACAAGAAGGATTTATGCAGAAAACCTATTACCTACAGAGAATATACAGCCTTGAAGACACAAACAAAATTGAACATCTCCCACTTCCAATCTACCCTCTATCACAACCTACAATAAATAGCAGAGTAAACCTTCTGCAAAATATAGAATCAAAATGGATGTAAGTGCAGAAACACTTAAAATGCTAGCTCTAGAAACAATTGAAACTCATCTACAAGACTCATGGCTACATATATATATATATATATATATATATATATATATATATATATATATATATATATACAGACGGCTCCCTATTTAACAAAGAAAGTAATGCTGCAGCAGGAATGCATAGTAAAATATTCAATTTTTACATCTGTTTGGGCACACTAGCAACCCACTATGATGGAGAATTAGAAGCAATCAACACCTCGCTGAAAAAACTCCTCAACCATGTGAACTCTTTCTCTAAGGCAGTGACTCTAAGCGATTCTAAATCAGCACTTCAAGCCCTATCCTCACTGTACCCTAACAACAATAAAATACTTGAAGTTTACAGTTCATTACGAATACTACAAGGACTAAAAAAATAAATACACTTCCAGTGGATTCCATCCCACTGTGGAATTACAGGCAATGAAATAGCATTTCCTGGGGAAAAAAGGAACACAAATAAAACAAAGCTGCCAACAAAAAACCTCATTCCACACATCAAAACTACATGTAAACAATAGAATCAAGTTATTCTGGGAAGAAGATTGCAAAGAAAAAAGTATCAACAAGCAATGGAAAATTCTACAAGGAAGTAAAAATCCCATCACAGACTACCCAGGGCCACGCCGTGGCTCAATGGCTAGACCGCTTGGCTCTCACCAAGGCGGCCCGGGTTCGATCCCAGGTGACCGCAAAGTGAGATTTGTGGTGGACAACATGGCGCTGGGGCGGGTTTTCTCCGGGGTCTCCGGTTTCCCCCGCCATCTCATTTCACCGGTGCTCCATCTTCAACTCATGTATCATCAGTGTCATCGCCTGCGGTGCCGTATGTAGTAAAATGGGCGTTAAACACTACACACACACACACACACACACACACACACACACACACACACACACACACACACACACACACACAGTTTAGCCCAGAGGTTCTACTCCCATTAGTCCTGAACCCGTAGGAACTGGACCCGGGCCTCCTTCAACCAGGGAGTATCCGAGCTGTCCCAAAGGGCGCTCGGCTTCCTCCGTGGGGCTTTCCATAGGGCAAGACCTAGAGACTAACAAGCCCCCCCATCTGGTCCTATGGACTCAAGATGGGATGGAAGTGGATACGCCACTTACGCGCGTCAACACTCAAGGTGAAGGATACCGATATGACCTCAGTGGGGCCGCCTGGTGATCTAGCACACCTTCTACCAGCTTTGCAGGCTAGTGCCCGGGAGAATTAATGGCTTCCCTCAACCCCGTCCGAAGACATACCCGATTCCCACGGGTATCGGGAACACACTGCCCCCTCGAGTCCATCCCAATCCGAACATCTCCCGAAGGAGGGGCTCGGCTGTTCGGACCGAGGTTCCTCTAGTAACGTCAGAGGTAGCACGAGTGCTAAGGGTCCGCAGCGCCCGCACCACGGCAGCTGAAAGGCACGGATGCCTTCCCCTACGGGAACACACACACACACACACACACACACACACACACACACACACACACACACACACACACACACACACACACAGACTACCCAAGAAGCAGTACTGTCTTCCGACTGACTACTGGCCACGACTGTTTGGCCGCTCATCAAAACAGGATTAATATTTTTTAATCCCCGACCTGCACACTGTGTAGCGACCCGAACTCATTGGTGGACGGAGATCATATGCTCCAGTGTAGTGCACTGACAAAAACAGATGGAGAACTGACAGCACAACTAGTGACACATTATTGGGACGCCAGAAGGAAAATGGGGATTCTCCAAATCCATAAGCATTAGCAACCAACCAAACTTTGGTTATTGAAGCTAGGTACAGATGCGTTATTTTATCTTGACAGGAATCCTGCGAGGTAGGAATGAGTAGCAACTGTGGTGGGGTTAGTTCACCTATCGCCAAAATGCATCACACGCGTAAAATTACGAGAGGGGAGGGCACTGCATAAGGTGTCTAAAATCAAATTTCACTCTCGAAGCCAGTTTTGCAGCTCTTATAAACTAAGTTGTAATTCTTACTATGGTAGTAATCTCCACTCTTTTGATGGATCTTAAATAGTACATAGGCATTTGAAACAAAACTCTGTACTCCTCCAGCAGGCATGATAAACAACTGTCGGGCTTTCGACATCGCTGCAGAGTCCCTGTAACGTATTTCACTCCTGGCATATGGTCCAGTAAGTTCTGTATTTATATAAGTTTCATCCATATAAACTATATAAACTTCACTTCGATATCTCCGAATATTTCGTAAATACTTAAGCCTTTTTGCACGTATGGTGCGATGTTCGATTAAAATTTGTCTGTCACGCTTAGTGTTTTTTTTTTTCCAAATAATCATAGTTTCAAAAGAACTCTTCTTAATGTTCAGACACTGCCTTGGAAGTCAGTAGAATTTTTAAGCTTCATAAACACTTTCTTCAAAGTTTGTCTTTGATTTCTGTGCTTTAAAAATTATTCATAGTTCGCGTAACTACTTCTAAATTAAAACATCCAAGTTAGATTTTGTGCATGTTCTTAATCTTTGTTTACTGGGCATAGAGAAGGACGTTGTTGCACTAGCACCCATGGCTTTTCTTTCGTTAATAACTCTCCTAAACTGCTTTCAGACACAACTGTTGCCTCAAATACCCTTCCCCAGATTTGTATAGCTGACCGAGACCATTGTTCCTTTTTTATAAATCTATGGATATTGCTTATTACTTCTCGTGTTTTTAAATGTATCACTTTATTTCCTAATGTGCTGCTAGGAGGCGTCAATTATAAATGCTCTCTTGGAACCAGGAGACAAGCACATTTTGAAACAAGCTGTAGTGTTACCGAGTAGCTCAGCACGTGTTTAGTTGCTCGCAACTGGTACGGAACTGACCTATTACTATTATTACCTATTACCAAACGTTATTCTATCCATTCTAATTTCATATTATTATAACAAGGTTTTTATATTAGTTTAGCAAAGCATTTTCTTTAATCTATCCTCTTTTCAAATATATGCTTTCAATTATTTCGCCGCCTCCTAGACGCTGCCTGATACTGGGGTTACAAATTCTGAGGTACTTGACTGGTGTAGGTGGAGGGAGCCACGGCACATGATCGGTCAGAAGAATGTAGATCGGAGTTAGAAATAACACTGTGTCATCAGCATACAGAGCAGTTGAGGTTGGAGCCATATCTGGAATATCGGAAGTGTAAATACTAAACAGCGTTGTGAAACACCTGCTGTAATAGGACAAAAAAATAAATAAAAAAATTAAAAAAGAATAAAAAAAGATAAATAAAAAAATGAACTGTGCCTTCTTATGTTCCTATGCCTAGATTCTATATCGGAACCTTTTAACTATTTCTTATTTTCATTTATAAATTTATTAATTATAAGAATAACTTTTTAATTGTTTGCAGAAACAATAACCTAAATGACTGCTAAACTTTGCAGTCAACTAACCTAACAACTATCCTAATTATTTGTTTTCCTCTAGTTTCCAAATTAATCTCTCTCTTCAAATATATATATCACTGTCAAGTCAGTCCGATTTCAGTCTATATCACCTTGTTGGTTTATTAGCTCTTCTCCTCCCAAGTCATGGATATGTTCAATTTGAAAATCTCCTTATTCCTCTTCTTCTACTGGTGTTGCTTCCTCAATTGGATCTCTTCCTATGTTCAGATTTCGTTCCATCTCTCGTCTTTGGATTCTAGTTGATCGTCTTATTTGTTGAGTTGTTGCAGGTGCAGCACGTTCTATTGCTGTAGATTTCTTAGACGTTATATATTGTTCCCAAGCTTTTGTTGAAATGATGTTTTATATCGTGTCTAACTTATTGAACTTCTCTACATCTATTATTATTTTCCATGTTGCCTTTCCTTGCAGCTCTTGTCTCAAATTATCCACTTCTCGATGCTCTTGAGACTCGAAAATTTGATGTTCTGGTGTGTCCTCTATGCTTCATGCTGTGCATAGACTTGTCGCTCGTCTTCCTATCCTTTTAAAGTAGGTGGCATAAGGTCCATGTCCACTAATAAAATAGATTATTCCTTTAGACGGTTTGAAGAGGCTCATTCTTAATCTTTCCTCTAATGTTGGAAGTAATTCATAAACACGACGTCCTTCCTCTATGCTGTCCCATTCGTTTTGCCATTCCTGTAATAGTGTCCTTTTAATTTGCATCCTTGTATCACATCCTACACCTACTATTTCACCTACTTTTTGCCTGCTGTAATAGGACACTTAGTTGAAACAGTACCTCAAATGCACAGTTGAGTCCAGAGTGTCTACTCTCATCAACCCTGGACCCGTACGACCAAGATCCGGGCCTCTTAAAACCAGGGAGTATACGAGCTGTCCCAAAGGACGCTCGGCGTCCTCCGTGGGGCTTTCCATAGGACACGACCTGGATTACTAACAACCCCATCCATCTGGTCCAAGGACACAAGACGGGATGGAAGTGGATACGCCACTTACGCGCGCCAAAACCAAAGGTGAAGGCTACCGATATGACCTCGGTGGGGTCACCTGGTGATCTAGCACACTTTCTACTAGCTCTCCAGGCTAGTACCCGGGAATATTAATGGCTTCCCTCAACCCCGTCCGGAGACGTACCCGATTCCCACGGGTATCGGCAACCAGTGCTCCCTCGAGACCAACCCAATCCGAACAACTCCCAGAGGGAGGGGCTCGAATGTTCGGCCCGAGGTTCCTCTAGTGCCGTCAGAGGTACCACGAATGCTAAGGGTCCGCAGCGCCCGCAACACGGCGGCTGAAGGGGACGGATCCCCTCCCCTGCGGAAACCTCCAACGCACACCGCAAAATAGCGATCGGTGAGAAAACTGGTAAAAGTTTGATTAAGTAGTCCGGGATACCAGTGCGATAGAGTCTAAGTAGCAAGCCAGAATGCCATACCCTATCAATAATCACTCCCCACACTACCAAGGTTGCACTGTCTGCCAAAAATCCACAAACAAGACAACAGCATGAGACCCATCATCAATGGCATCAGTTCACCTACATACCACATTGCAAAGTGGTTAGTAAGAAAATTAAAATCATATGACAAATTTCAAAGTTTGGGAATAAAAAACTCCTTAGAATTGATAAATCACCTACAGAAATACAACATCCCGGAAAATCACATACTAGTTTCTTTTGACGATAAGGCACTTTCTACAAGCATTTCAGTAGAAAATATACCTACATTCCTCAAAAAATGGCTGACCCAGACCACAACGGACCCCAGAGAAATAGATGACATTATCAATCCTACAGATTTATGCATAAGAAATAATTATTTCATGTTTAACCAAAAATTCTACAGACAATCAAAAGGATTAGCAATGGGGAGCCCACTTTCGCCTATTTTAGCAGACCTATACATGGGCTATTTTGAAACAGACATAGTAAAGGCTTTCCCAAGGTTCTATAAATTTTGGCAGAGATACGCTGATGATGCTTTTCTTATCATTCCGGAAAACTTAGAGAATATTCTCTAAAATTACTAAACCTGCAAGATAATCACATCCAATTTACTATGGAAGTAGAAAGAGACAACACCCTATCCTTTTTGGACCTCAAGATAACTAGAAATCGTCATGGTGTAGATTTTGGAATATACAGGAAACCTACACACATAGATAATTACATAAAGAAAAATGGATACAACCCAGTTTCACATCAACTAGCTGCCTTTAGAAGTCTAATTCACCGGCTATACAACGTCCCACTAAGTAAGGATGAATTTTTGAAAGAACAACAACACAAAAAAGACATAGCGGTATTAAATGGATTCAACCCAGCCATCATAAGGAACATGATGAAGAGAAAAGAAAAACTGAATATAATATCAATAAATACCACTCTCACACCACTTAGAAACACGAATTGGCAATATAGAAAATTCACCTACCATCCATGGGCTTTTAGAAAATTTGAACGAATCTTCAAAAGATTAAACATAAAACTATCACCCCAAAACAAATTCAGTTTGAGGAACCTGCTAAATAAACCACTGAAAAATACAATCCCCAACAATTTGAAATCAGGAATTTATCAGATTAATTGTGAAACCTGTGAAAAAAGCTACGTAGGAAAACTAAGAGAAACTTGTTAACCAGGCAAAGAGAACACCAGAGGAACATTAAGTTGAAACAAACAGAAAAATCTGCAGTTTCACACCATTTTTGGACAGAAAACCACAACATTGGCCACAACATTGAACTGTTAAAATCTTTAAGTACACCCATAGAATTGGATATTTGGGAAAGAATATTCATAAACAAAAACCGTGATAAAGTTATAAATTTTGAAATCCCGGCATTAAATGAAGTATTAAAACTTAGTGCCCCTAACACTAGATGGCAGAGTGATCGGGGCTCCGTAGTAGTGGAAGAAGAGGAAGGTTCATTTAGTCATCAAACAGCTGAGGATAAGATCGAATGGTCTTGAAAACGTTTCAATTATACAACAACAAGTAAGTGAAGTTTGAGTGTAAACATAGTGACTCATAAATCAAACTTAAAAGTCACTGCTCTGTTTTCAAATCCTGCATTTTCGTGAAACCTCTAGACTTGTCTTGTTTAAAATTGTGCCATTCAAAGGGTAAACAAGGTACTGAATATAAGTATGGATATAAGCAATTCTATATATAAAGTATATGATACTACACGTTAAACTGGCCAGTGGCTGCATCTCTAGGGAAGGTCTGGGATTTATCAGCAGACCCTATTACAACTGCACAGACAACATCCGGAATTTCCTCCAATAATAAAGAAAAACAAGTACAACCTATCTCTAAACAAGAGACAAACTGTCGATCTACGGACAACGTCGGGTATTTCAGCTAGTAACAAAGTAACACAACGCTATTGGACAAATACGCTATGCAGTTGGCTTTGATAATGCATCTAATACATTTTCTATGACTCTCATTTGTGAAGTAATGGCTTTTGCGTGGCTCTGTTTTAACACTCTGCAACATATGTGTTATTTCAAATGCCTGATCTAAATAATGCACTGCGACCTCAGTGTGCAGATCAATGTTACTTTATAATGCAAGCGTTTTTTCCTACCGTTCTTTTTTTCTTCCTTTTAATTTTTTTACTTACTGTTTGTTGGTCCCAGTCTGCGTGACCAACGCAAAGCTGTTATTTCCAAAATTGCTGTAACACGATTCCAGTATTCAGCTGTTTCATATGTTATTTCTTTTCGTCTGGTTCCCATAAGCACACAGTGTATTGTTTTAGTCTGTCATAGAAGAAAACAGCAACGGGTTTACAATTGAGTATCGATGTGTTTGAAGTTTTAATGTATAAGGAGTCCGGTAAGCTATACTCATATGTCTTTCTCTACTCTTGGACAAACATTTTTTACTCCAACTACTTCAAGATAAACATTATCTTATTGTAGTTACAAGGGAATACTGTGGAATACAGGTAGCCTTTAAGTGATAGTCAAATGTTTTATATAAATGACTTTCTCCACTCTTGTACAAACACTTATTGCTCTATCTACTTCAAGATCAACATTATCTTAGTTCAGTTACAAGGGAATACAGTTGACATTAAGGGACTATTAAAAGTTTTATATACCTCACCTGCTCTACTCTTTTAGAAACACTTATTGCTCTGTCTACTACAAGATAAACATTATCTTAATGTAGTTACAAAGAAATAGACCTTAAGTGACTGTCAATTGTTTTATATACATGACTTTGTCTACTCTTGTTCATACACTTATTGCTCTATCTACTTCAAGATAAACAGTATCTTATTTTAGTTACAAGGGAATACAGTAGACTCTAAGTGATAGTCAAATGTTCTTATTCATGAATTTCTCTACTCTTATACAAACACTTATTGCTCTATCTACTTCAAGATAAACAGTATCTTATTTTAGTTACAAGGGAATAGAGTAGTCTTTAAGTGATAGTCAAATGTTTTATTTACAAGACTTTTTCTACTCTTGTACAAATCCTTATTGCTCCATGTACTTCAAGAACAATATTATCTTATTGTAGTTACGAGGGTATACAATAGACTTTAAGTAATGGTCGACTGTTTTATGTTCTTTACTTTCCCTACTCTTGTACAAGCCTATTGCTTTATCTTTTTCTGGATAAACATTATCCTATTGTAGTTACAAGAGAATACACTAGACTTTATGTGACAATCAAATGTTTTATATACATGACCTTCTCTACTCCTGTACAAACGCAGATTGCTCCTACTACTTCAAGATAAACATTATCTTATTGTAGTTACAAGGGAATACAGTAGACATTAAGTGATAGTCAAATGCTTTAGTTGCATGTCTTTCTCTGTTCTTGTATAAACTCCTATTGCTCTATCTAGTTGAAGATAAACATATCTTATTGAGGTTAGAGGGGAATACTATGATAAGTGATAGTCTAATGTTCTAAAACTGGTTTTCTAGATCTCGTCATTTTCTTTGTTTGTCCAGGAGATAAAAACACAATATCGACTTGTTATTTGAGAAAGGGAAAGGTATTGTAACATGGAGACAAATATCAAAGAATAGCTACATCTATATTTTTGTGTAGCAAGATTTTGTATATCTCTTAGGTTAATCTGTTTTATGTATGTCAGAGTGAATACTTCTGAGGGCACTTCCTGAACACTTAAAATACACATTTTTTAAATAATTGCATTTTAACTAAACTCTCTAAAGTCCTTTTTTTAAGAACCTCAAATTCGTACAAATACGTTCGATGTAAACGTTACTTTGGGGTGGGGGTTTTAATTCAATTTTTAGTGCTTCCTCCACTTACTTTCCGCGTAGAGAGAAAATGTAAAAGGAGTTTCTTCTAAAAGCACGCACATTTACAATCTAAAGCATCCTTTTTTCCAGGAGGTACCAGGGCGTGTTTATTTTGGAAGATAGTACTGTTTGAGGTGGCGCGACTGTTTGAATTTGCAGGCAACGAGCACCTTACATGGAAATGACACTTCATGAATACGCCGTGAAGTTTGGTTAGTGCAACTGAATCACGAAATCCAGTACCCATAGTTACCCAGCTCCATTCAGATTCCTGTGTCACAATGGAATTGACCTGTAGATCGATCAGCACTTTTCAACACGTGTCGTGTTATTGGCTTTCCTGCCTAGGAAATTTGTCAGCTAAAATAACAATACAGTATAGCGTAGAAACTAATTTGTGGCCAACAGCAGTTGGCACCTGTGATATTCTTATAAACATATTTACATGAATCAAATCAATATGTCTAAAATAAACACTTTACCAAATAATAATAGCATTGGAAATTAATTGTTATTTCACACTAGCGGTGTGTAGGACGCACTATGAAAGGGTAGAGCCAGACCGAAAAATTCAATGCCATAGCCGGGATTTGAACCACGGATCATCTGGTTTCCGTCCAGCCGTTCTAAACCAATGAGCCACTATGGCCAACGTGCTAACATGACATTAAATTCTCCAACTGACTCGTGTACTTACATGTTGTAAGTCGTCATTAAGGTAGTTGTCTCATGTGTTTATGAGAACTACTAGTGGTTTACCGGGAAAAACACGAGTCAGTTGGAGAATTTACTGGCATATCGGCATGATGGCCATAGCAGCTCAATGGCTTAGAGCGGCTGGACGGAGACCGGAAAATCCGTAGTTTAAGTCTCGGCTATGGCATTGAATTTTTCAGTCTGACTCGACGTTTCCACTATTTAGCCTACACACGGCCAGTGTGAAAGAACAATTAATTTTTCCATTAATTGTAACTATTAGTGGTTCGAACTATAAAGCCTGGGCCTTAAAGTACTTACAACATAGTAAGTCGTCATTAAGGTAGTTGTCTCATGTGTTTATGAGAAGCCCTAGTGTTTTACCGAGAAAAACACGAGTCATTTGGAGAATTTAATACAATTTAGAGCAATAAGTGTTTGTATAATAGTAGATAAAGTCATGTATATAAAACATTTAACTATCACTTAGAGTCTTTTGTATTCCCTTGTAACGACAATAAGATAATGATTATCTTGAAGCAGATAGAGCAATAAGTGTTTGGACAGGAATAGAGAAAGTCATGTATGTAAAACATTTGACTATCACTTAAAGTCTACTGTATTCCCTTGTAACTACAATAAAATAATATTTATACAAGCAGGTAGAGGAATAAGTGTTTGTAAATATAGCTCGTGGAACAGCAGAGAAGGTATTGTGAGATAGGATGTAATATTTAATATATTTAATTATATTTTTGCTGGAGTAGGGAGGTTCGTATTTGCTACTCGAGTTTTGAACGCTGAAGCTGCACTCAGCTGGTTGTATGGACCACATGTGTTCTTTGATGCTGTGAATGGATGACGTCTTATCAGATAATTTTTCATCTCCCCTTGGTATACACGAAGATTACCCAGTCATAGAATACTTGAGCATATAGGCTCTCAGTCTGGGTCGCTTAAAGGGCATATACAGAAACACCATTAATAAAATGGATTACAGTAGGTTGCTCTGTGTTTTAATATACCGCTGTTGTTTTGTTTAATTCATTTATCTCTCTTTTGTTCTAGGTAAATGTTATGTATCCTCGGGCAGGACTGATTCTGTGGTCCTTTTAACATTTCTAGGTATCTTTAGTTTTGTTATATAAATGGGGTGGAGGAATACAGGACAGAACGCGATCGTGACCTAATAGAGTCAATTTTCAATTTTCCTGATCTATGTTTGCATTTTCATTTGTTTTGTATCTTTAGTGTATTTTTGACGGTAGAAAAGTTTATAAGGTTCCTTTCTTTCAGAGCTGGACCAACTTTTGCATAATTTTCATTAACTTTTGCTAGAAAATTGTGTAAAATAGTGTACTGGATTTGAAATATTGACTGTGTGAATCTACTATACGAGAAGAGTGATAGAAACGTCCAAAAGGTTGTGGAGAAGATGACGAGCGCTCTGAACGACCACGCATATCAATTACTGGAAGAAGTAAAGACAGTAGTTCATGAAAATTACCGAATCACCATTAGAAAGCTTTGACAAAACCACTCGTGTAAATTGTATCACGATAATGCTCCAGCTCACACCCCAATGTTGGTTTGTCATTTGTTTGACAACATACATAAGCATTGTGTTATCCCATGGCTCCCTGCGACTTTTTTGTACTGCCGAGGCTGCAGAGAACTATGAAATGACATCGTTCTATCTTCACTGATGAGATAAAAATAGAATCACTGAATGCCATAACGAAATGTGAATTCCAGATATGCTTTTAAGGTGCTGATACAAGCGTATGAGAGAAGCTGTCTCATAGATAATGCAGTTATTAAGATAAACAGTTATCTGAAATGTGTTTTGATCAGAAATCAACTAATCTTCAAAGTATAGTCCATTAGATTCTATGGTCTTGAGCCATGCTATGTTTATTATTCCACCAGTGTATGGTTTTAGATACGAAGATTTCGGTGGCGTCCATTTGCACCTCTTCATCCTTGTCAAAACTTCTTCCATGTAGAAAATAGGTCATGGATCCGAAACGATGATAATGTGATAGTGCCAGATCAGGGCTGAATGCTAGATGCGGTAGCAGTCGATTCCTCCCAATTCCTGAAATTTTTCCTTGGTTGTTCGTGCAGTTGTGTTGCATTATTCACTGAGGCATTTTGACAAGCGACAGCGTACCTGTTCTGTATTCAGCTGTTTTGTATTTTGTTGTGAATGTCCCAGAAAGGAAGTGAGGTTACCAGAAACGTTGAAGTTTAGATATTCTACATGAATGCAATTTATACAGTGCTTCATTACATCTGTTGATATTTAATTAGTAATTTTTTTTTTTTTTTTTTGGCAATCCTAAAGTGGAAAAATAATTTAATGACTTACAATGTTAAAAATGCTTGGTATGCCTACTTTGTATCTAATCATTAAATACTTTAAAATGTTACTAGAAGCAATAAGTATGCCATTTCTAACAGTTATTTTTGAAAATTTCAACAAAAGTCAACTATACCTGCCTTACTAAACTAATTTTTGATAACAAACTGAATAGGCTCTTCAAATGCAATACCTCAGTTTCAAAATTCAAAAGTATATAAAGGAATATATCAGCTTATGCTACAAGAAAAGTTACTTGAAATAAAGTATACGTTTCCAACAGTCATGTCTTTTCCAGTATTAGCCATTTATTTAACTGGGCTGTGCCATGGTTGAGTGGTTAGACCCCTTGCCTCTCAACAAGTTGGCCTGGATTCGACCTCAGGTGACAGCAAAGTGAGATTTGTGGTGACAACATGGCACTGGGGTGGGTTTGCTCTGGGATCTTCAGTTTCCCACCAACTACTTACATCGATGCCCAAACTTCATCTCATGTATCATCAGTGTCACCGCCTGCGGTGCCGTATGTAGTAAAAGCGTGCGCTAAGCACTACACATTTCAGTTTCTATTTATCTCACATGGTTGAAGAAACCATTAGGGAGGATTATTAAAAAAAAGTAGTTGTAAAGCCTTTTTTTTCAGGGCATCTGAATACTGTTTGCCCAGGACAAGAAGGCAAGCTAGAGCAATGTGTCACGTAGTCACTTCTGCGTGCTCCTCAGTGTTTATGCTTTCCTTCCGAGTATGACAAGGATGGAAGGCTTGCTTAAAATATACAAGTGTTGTCACATAACTCACCCAAACATAATACCTATCACTGCATTTTATGCAAAAAAGCACATTAAATCTGGTAGCATGGTTAACTCATATGCACTCCCATACACTCACTGCCTAGAATGAGGGCTGTTCAATAAAGAGTGATCATTTTTTTTTTTTTTGACAACGTACCTTTACTCATCCTCATAATTCTGATGGTGCTTCTCAAAATAGTGTCCCCTGAATGCGGCGCACTTGTCCCAGCGTTTCTGCCAGTCTTCAAAGACATGCTGGAAACCATTACTTCAGAGATCCTTCAAAATCGCCTCCGCAGCCATCACCACTGCTTCTGACGATGGATAATGCTTCCCACGAAGGCATTTCTTCAAGTTAGGGAATTGTGAATGTCACACGGGACCAAATCCGGACTGTAGGGCGGTGAGGGAGGCACTTCACGTTGATTTTTGCAAGATATTCAGCAACAACATTTGCAATATTCGGCCGCATATTATCGTGGTGCAGCATTCAGCCTGCTTCACGCAAATGTGGTCAGTTACGCCTGATATGGACTTGCAATGTTTTCTGACCATCCCTGTAGTATTGTCCAGTTCCTGATTTGTGTTTAGGTACAACATGCTGATAAACCATTCCATGAATATCAAAGAATGAGATGACAATAACCTTCCCAGCACAAGCAAGCACTTTTGCTTTCTGGGGGTTGGTGATGAAGGAGATTTCCACACTGAGCTTTGCTGTTTGCTTGCAGGATTAAAATGATGTAGCCAAGTTTCATCAGCAGTGATTACATTTGAAAGAAACTCCGGATCTTCCTTTAATATCAAATTTAGGTGTATGCAGACCTGCATGTGAATGTCCTTTTGTTCGGAAATGAACAGTCTTGGAACACATCGCGCTCAAACACGCTTCATGTGTAATGTTTCTGTCACCAACGTGTGGGTAGCACCCAATGAAATATTCAGTGATTCAGAAAGTGATCTTAAGGAAATTTTTCGATCCTCCCTAACAATGGTAGCAGCAGTGATGATGTTTTCTTCCGTAAGAGGAGTATCGAGTACACCTTCCTATGAAATTAATTGTCTCCCTTATTTAAACATTTTAAACCACCTTCGAGCTATGCTGTAGAGAAGAACAGACTTTCCATAGGCTTCCTGTGACATTGTATAGGCCTTAACTTAAGACTTGTTGAAACGAAAGCAGAATTTCAAAGCCGCATATTTTTCCTCACGTGTTATCTCCATTGCAGCGGTAGACGATACTGAACATGTCTGAACTTGCCTGGTTCTCACAGGCGGGATACAGGAGTACCAAAAATGAAACTACTACGGCGTGTTTGCTTTATATTAAGCTAAGAGAATATAATATAATATATTTGAATTTCATTGCGAAAAATTATGACCGTTAAAATATATATGATAATCCTTTATTGAACAGATCTCGTAAACAGATCCGCTAACGGAGCAGATAAAGAGTTCAAGCTCCTCTGCCCTTCATTCCCCTCTAGCTTACTTGTCGTGGCCATATGTACGTATATTTCTAGTAAAATATTGCTTTGTAATGCATTTACTGTGATTTCACTGTTCTCCAAATAACAGTACATACCGCGTTGCGATACCTTGACTTATCGCCATTTTCCTAAGTGCATGAGCTGCGTCAAACACTAGAAATACGTCATCAATTCGGCTGCATGTTCTAACAATCCCGACGGTGTTATATAAAAGGATTAACTTCTGACTCTTGGGTGCTCCACGTTTCCATGGCTACAAAGGCGCTGCGACTGTCTTCTGTTTAAATATTCCACGAACGTTTTCATCTCACAATTAATTGCCGCTATTCCAAAATCATAAAACGTTTACGTAATGTCGAAGTCTCACTGTATTTGCTCAAAGAAGAAGCGTGGACTTAGATAAGCCTTTAATGGAGATTTCAATGCAATAGGGTTTAAGCGAGCGGGGTGGGGTGCCGTTGGGGAGAAGTTTTCAAACTTAGAAGATTGGAAACTCGGCGACGAGGCAATTAAATGTTCCCAGAATGTATGAGATTTGCGTCCGTTCAGAGCAGACGTCGCGACATTTTCCTAACTATACTCCCTTCATTCTTCTAGGATATTCTGACAAATACTTGTTGCTCTATCTACTTCAATATAAACATCTTATTGTAGCTGCAAATGAATACAGTAGTCTAAGTGATAGTCAAATGTTTTATATACATGACTTTCTCTACCCTTGTACAAACACGTATTCCTCTATCTACTTCAAGATAAACATTATCTTATTGTAGTTACAAGGGAATACAGTAGACTTTAAGTGAGAGTCATGTTTTATGTACATGACTTTCTCTACTCTTGTACAAGCACTTATTGCTCTATTTACTTGAAGATAAACATTATCTTATTGTAGTTACAAGGGAATACAGTAGTCTAAGTGATAGTCAAATGTTTTATATACATGACTTTCTCTACCCTTGTACAAACACGTATTCCTCTATCTACTTCAAGATAAACATTATCTTATTGTAGTTACAAGGGAATACAGTAGACTTTAAGTGAGAGTCAAATGTTTTATGTACATGACTTTCTCTACTCTTGTACAAGCACTTATTGCTCTATATACTTGAAGATAAACATTATCTTATTGTAGTTACAAGGGAATACAGTAGTCTAAGTGATAGTCAAATGTTTTACATACATGACTTTCTCTACTCTTGTACAAGCACATGTACCTGTATCTACTTCAAGATAAACATTATCTTATTGTAGTTACAAGGGAATACAGTAGACTTTAAGTGAATGTCAAATGTTTTATATACATGACTTTCTCTACTCTTGTACAAACATTTGTTCCTCTATGTACTTCAGTATAGACATTATCTTATTGTAGTTACAAAGGAGAACAGTAGACTAAGTGATAGTCAAATGTTTTAGATATATGACATTCTGTAACATATTTCATTACCAGAATCGAATCCCGTATACCTAAGCAACTAATGTACGCACACAGGTACTATATAAGGTCAGGTGCGACATCGACAAACGTCTGTGTCAACCAGTATACCGAAGGCCTGTGTGTATACAGTCCAGTACGGATACAATGTGCAAGATACGTTACAATATGCCATCCTTCTCATTGCTTTCGATACGGGAATTACAGTGAACAACCATGTACATTAGTAAATTGTCGAATGTGAGATTTCGGTGCCCCTCATTGAAACAATATAACAAAAAATGGGTGAAAATTCAACACAACATGGCGTGAATGGTGCATATGGGTATTACAAATCATTTTAATATTGTGACTTTGTGGGTTCATAGAATTGAAAGTCAAGTTTGCAGAAATTCAAAATGTTCCTTATTTCCGTAGAAATACACTCTGGTGGATCCTTACAGTAGAAGAATTACGTCACATACACAGTTTCAATCTACCAAGGTCGTTGAACATAGCAAAGAGTTCACACACCAGTTTCAATTACAACTCTGTTTAGGACTCCACTCTATTACGACTGTCTTTAGAGCTGTCTTGGCAAATCTCGTCTTCGTTATATATACTACTACTCATATTACTATATATGTCTGGAACAAACAAGAAACCGAATGTTCTTTGTTAATCAATATGCCATTAGAAAGTCCCATTTACCTCAGTTTATCTGTTTTCGCATGCCTTTTATCTCCGCGCTATGTTTATCTGCTTCTGCGAGCTCTTTATCTTCACCCGGCGCTATCTGAACCTTATCCTTCTGCGTCGCGCTATCGTAAATAATCCGCGACAATATGCTTGTGAGCGACTTTGTTTATTTCTTATACGAGGGCTGTTCAATAAAGAATGATCACGATTTTTTTAACAATGTATCTCTATTCAACCTCATAATTCGATGGTGCTTCTCAAAATAGTCTCACCTGAATGCGATGCACCTGTTCCGGAGTTTCTGCCACTCTTCAAAGACATGCTGGAAACCATTTTTGAGAGATCCTTAAAAATCGCCTCCGCAGCCTTCACCACTGCTTCTGATGATGGATAATGCCTCCCACGAAGGCGTTTCTTCAAGTTATGGAATTGAAAAAAAAGTCATATGGGGCTAAATCCGGACTATAGGGAGGGTGAGGGATGCACTTCACGTTGATTTTTTGCAAGATATTCAGCAACAACATTGACAACATGCGGCCACGCATTATCGTGGAGCAGCATCCAGCCTGTTTCAGAGAAATGTGGTCTTTTGGGCCTGATATGGACTTGCAATGTTTTCAGGATATCCCTGTAGTATTGAGCAGTTACTGATGTGTGTGCAGGTACAACATGCTGATAAATCATTCCATGAATATCAAAGAATGAGATGACCATAACTTTTCCAGCAGAAGCAACCACTTTCGCTTTTTGGGGGGTTGGTGGTGAAGGAGATTTCCACACTGAGCTTTGCTGTTTGCTCTCAGGATCAAAATGATGTAGCCAAGTTTCATCAGCAGTGAATACGTTTGAAATAAACTCCGCATTTTCCTGTAACATCAACTTTAACTGCATGTTACCTTGCAGCGGTAGGCGATACAGAACATGTCTGAACTTGTCTGGTTCTCACTGGTGGGAACTATGAGTACCAACAATGAAACTACTACGGTGCCTTTGTTTCACATTACGCTACCAGAATATAATATATTTGAATTTTAGTGCTAAAAATTATGAACGTAAAAATTTATGATCATTCTTTATTGAACAGCCCTCGTATTACGCAGCACTGTAAATCCAGTACTTTTGAGTAGATTACTGGACAATTCGTTATTTATTCGTTTGGTAGGTTGTGCATTCTTTATATTGTTAATTTTTACAGACACCTCCTCGACTGCTTTTGGGGAGCTCGAAAGTACATCCTTCAAGCTGATTAATGACTTAATATTACTCAAAACGTTTGATTTATAAAATATAGATTGTCCAATAAATTTTGTGATAGTAATGCTATTAACACAATATGTCAAACACCTTGCATTCCCTGGAAGACAGATCTACCTGCTTTGGGAACAGTAGCTGTAATGAAGCCAAAGCTACGCGTTACGATCTGGAGTCCCCGCGACTGACGTGAGCAGTTATATACTACGAGACTCGTAAACTTCATATCCCTTTAAAGGTGTATGGGATCCGACCTGTGTTCATTACTATATTTTGTAATCTTCATAATCATTTTCCTTAAACCATTTTTAAATAATTTAACATTCAAACAACATTTCTTAAAACTTTAAAGTAAACTTATCGTTCCTTTGTTTTCATCTCTTCAGTCACTACTTTACCTTCAACTGTTCTTTTTAGAGAAGTATGTGGATGGATGCAATTGGTTAGGAAGAAAATGTTAGGCTTGGAATAGATTGAGCATGCCTAGGTAAAGAGGGCATAGGATGGGAGTGAACTTGCACAGGTGTCCTTCATGCGTAGGGACAGGCAATGATTTACATTATTTGTTGAACTGTGACGGAGCAAATATTTGGAGAAAGCAGTTCTTATCAAAAGAACACCTGGGAATATTAATAGAAGTTCCTAAAATTGGAATAATGAAGCTACAAGAGGAATAGGAATTTATTGGGAGAGACAGGAGAAATAGCATAGGAAAATTAAGAAAATTAATATAAATTAAGTTAAGGTCCACCACGAATAAATAACACCGGCGTTAAGTGTACGGGTACTAAGGAATAAAATTAAGTGTCTTTGGGGGTTCGTGAATTAAAAGTCTAGCTTGCAGAAATCAAACTGCTTTTTATTTCAGAAGTAAAAAGACGCTTTGTACAACCCTTATAGGCTCTAAAATGACGTAGTATCACCAATGCAGCCCACCTCGGTAGCGTAGTTGGTAGCGCGTCTGCCTCGCGTTCAAGAGTTCTCGAGTTCGAATCTCGGTCAAGGTGAGTTACCTGGATAAGGTTTTTCCGGGTTTTTTCCCTTATTCTGAAAGACGAATGTCGGGTAACTCTAAGCTCCACAGACCCTGGGCTCATTTGAGCATCATTTCACCCATGTCATTCATCGTCCGATATGACAAAGTAGTTCTAGAAATTACTGGAACTCTCTGTAATAATCAAGACGGCAAGAAAAAGACGAAAATTTCAAACATTTGCCTCTGTTTTTCTCCGCTGTGCATTATCTGTCTATTTAGCGTGCTCCGACCGCGCCCTCCGTGTAGTGTTTAACGCCGACTTTTACTACATACGGCACCGCAGGCGATGACACTGATGATACATTAGATGAAGCTGGAGCACCGGTGGAATGAGATGGCGGGGTAAACCGGAGATCCCGGAGAAAACCCGCCCCAGCGCCGTGTTGTCCACCATTAATCTCACTTTGCGGTCGCCTGGGATCGAACCCGGGCCGCCTTGGTGAGAGCCAAAGTCGCGTCATCCGCGACAATGCCTCACGACAGGTAATGTGTGTAAGGAAATAAAAGTGTAATTTTTTGTACATTGGTTTTGATAATAAATATATTAAATTATCTAATTTAAAAGTACTAGATGACTATCTTGTAGATGCAGCATATTCTTTGTTATCAGTTAAATTTTCAAAACAAGGACTTACTTTAGTATAATTACCTTTCTCTGGGTCAAATATAAAACAATCATACAATTGGAAGCCGTCGCTTAGCAACCAGGTTTCTAAAATCTTGACAGTCGCATCATTGTACTCTGCTATTCTTACATCCTGAAAGAAAGTTGTGAGCGACAAATGAAAAGGGACAAAAGGCAAGCAATGCAGGGCCACACCTCGGGGCCTGCGACCGCGGAAAGGTGGGGTCCACAGCGGAAAACAGGGGTCAGTCTCACAAGTTCACTTAATACCAAATATATAATACATCCTTATTCCGATTAAGAGATGCATACAAAGAATAAAGTTTTATAGCTATAGTATATTGAAACGTGAGTAACGAAACTCGTATGAATGAAGTGAATCAACCATAACTGTTGGCACTTGAGTGTGAAAGTTCTGTTTGATAAAGAATTAATTATTTTGTAACCTGAGGTTCTACTACCCCTTGGAGTATACTGACTGCGTTACGTGACGCTGGATTCTGCAGTTGCAGCAGTTGCTCCTTTGGGGGACATTTCCAGAGTTTCCTGATCAGCGCTGTCCTCTAGTGTTCTTGAACCATCTTACAATTAATTGATTAAATGATAAAGTCACATAACTTTCCCTACTCTTGTAGAAACATATATTCCCCTACTTACTGCACACAAAAAAAATATCATCTTATTTTCCTTACAAGGCAGTACAGTAGACTTTAAGTGATAGTCAAATGTTTTATATACATGACTTTCTCTACTCTTGTACAAACACTCATTGCTCTATCTACTTCAAGATAAACATTATCTTAATGTCGTTACAAGTGAATACAGTAGACTTTAAATGACAGTCAAATGTTCTATATACAGGACTTTCTCTGCTTTTGTACAAACACTTATTTCTCTATCTACTTCAAGATAAGCATTATCTTAATGTAGTTAAAAGGGAATACAGTAGACATAAAGTGATAGTTAAATGTTTTATGTACATGATTATCTCTACTTTTGTACACTCATTCCCATATCTACTTCAAGATAAACATTATCTTATTTTAGTTACAAGGGAATCCATTAGACTTTAAGTGACAGTAAAATGTTTTATATACATGACTTTCTCTACACTTGTACAAACACTTCTTCCTCTATCTACTTCAAGATAAACATTAATTTATTGTAGTTGCAAGGGAATACAGTAGACTTTAAGTGATAGTCAAATGTTTTATATACATGACTTTCTCTACTGTTATGCAAACTTTTATTGCTCTGTCTACTTCAAGATAAACATTATCTTATTGTAGTTACAAGGGAATGCAGTAGACTTTAAGTGAGTGTCAATTGTTTTAAGATAATTATACAGATGATGACAATCTCTCTGAATACTGTTACGAGTCATGGTTTTGCCGCTCGTAAGCGAACGCCGAGACAGAAAAGCGGGGAGTGAAAGAGACAGATAGCGCTTAAACCACGTTGAGAGAGAGCAATAGATGGAAAAAGAGACCGAGAGAGTCCCTGGTGTTCTCCCTACTTCACGAAAGATCGTGATTGTGCGTGAAGCTTCGTGCAGCTTTGTTGCCTCGTGAAAATATCAAAGAGATAACAAATGAATATCGATTTGATAATTGGAACAACTAGGCATAGGTATTGGAAAGTTCAGATAAATGACAAGGCATATTTCTGAAAATTGATAATAAAAAGAGAATAGTATGATAATATTAAGCGTTTGTTTTAATGAGATAATATTTTGTACCTACAGCAAAATTCATTCAGACGTATTGTAATGAAAAAAAAAATTTCTATTCCTTAGAAAATAATGGATTTCACTTTTTCCACAGAAAGTTTTTAACGTTTTGTAGGAACTTTTTGAACATCCTTGAATAATTTAAATTACCAGATTAGCTATTTAACCAAAACGTCCTTTTGGGATAAAATTTCCACAGACAGACACAGGAAATTATTTCTAAAATTGCCTTATTTTTCTTATAAGCAGGACCTTAATTCGTGCATTTCCAGTGAAACACCTGTTTGCGTCTAGAATGCGTAAAAATTGTCAGCATATTTGTTAAATGATAGAGATGTCTGACGTAATACGGTTGCTAAGGAGATGAACTTGTTTCAGGATGGAATGTTATGATTAGAGTATTAAAAATATGGATTTAATTCCGATTGAACGAAGTCAGATTGCTGAGAGTATATTAAAATCTAAATATTTGGTAATTCTGATTTGTTTGATTGCTGGAGTGAGACGATTTCATGATCTATTGAAGGTAGCACATTGTTGTGGCAGTGTCTGATTGTCATGGTGATTCCCTCATTCAATTTTTCTAGCACTATGTAAGAAAGAGTGTAGTAAAGAGATGTTGTAGTGCTACAACTACTTAAGTACTTTCCGGAATGTAACGACGATATTTTTCGCTACTAATACAGAGGACAGGCTTCGCGTTTGACGATATTTTGACATTAAACACGATTTTAAGCTTATCAAAAACACATGTTCGTGTTTACGTATGACGGAGTAAGACGGTTACAAATCCAGAGAATTGGATTTTACTCAGCTTCGATTCACCCAAAACTCGCGAGATATCGCACACTGCGGCTTTGCACGAAAAGTGGGACGTTCAACAGAGGGAGAAATAATGAAATATGGCAGCTCTGATCACAGTTGCACCACACAGTAAAATAAAATTAAAAAAGGAGCAACATTGCGCTTTAATTCAGTTTGCGTAGATTAACATGTCTGTGTAGGCGAGCGAGCGAGCCTATCTTCTCTTTCTTTCCAACTTAGACAATTTATTGCCTTTACTCATTTAATTCTCCATAACGTACATGTAAGCTACACTAATTCTACATCCCGTAACAGCTTATGAACTCAGAAAATATAATTTTGGAAATAAACATTCAAAATCACTTCTCCCCCATAAAAGCATTTCTCTGTGTTACCTTCCTATAATGTTTGTTTCCTTGTAATTTACGTCTTCCAACGTTAAGTCATTGTAACTTTGGTTACTCAAAATGATGGTATAGCGCAGCGTAACGGAACTCTTCTCTTTCTGTAAGGAAAAGGAGAAGATTGCTAAATTAAATTTGTATCATTATTAGTGGCTCATTTGATTGTCGAATCCAAAGAACGTCATTAAAGTCAAGCTAGTTGAAAATTAATTTTTCATTAAATGTCATCAGAGAGTTATTTCGTCATTAGCAAAAAATGTAAATTTCTTTGAAATACAATGTGTAGCTTCATAGCTCACAATTATTTTATTCATTGCAATCTGTTCAACAAAACGTTATTCGTGTCTTCTTTCTTTCTTTCTTTCTTTCTTTCTTTCTTTCTTTCTTTCTTTCTTTCTTTCTTTCTTTCTTTCTTTCTTTCTTTCTCTCTTTCTTTCTTTCTCTCTTTCTTTCTTTCTCTCTTTCTCCCTTCCTTTCTTTCTTTCTTTCGTTCGTTCTTTCTTTCTTTCTTTCTTTTTTTCTTTCTCTCTTTCTCTCTTTCTCTCTTTCTTTCTCTCTTTCTCCCTTTCTTTCTTTCTTTCTTTCTTTCTTTCTTTCTTTCTTTCTTTCTTTCTTTCTTTCTTTCTTCCTCCCTTCTTCCCTTCCTCCCTTCCTCCCTCCCCCTCCCTCCTCCCTCCTTCCCTCCTTCCTTCCTTTCTTTCTTCCCTGCTTTCTTTTTCTTTCTTTCCTTCTTTCTTTCTTCCTTCGTTCCTTCCTTCTTTCTTTCTTTATTTCCTTCTCTCTTTCTTTATTTCCTACTTTCTCTATTTCTTTCCTTCCTTCGCTCCCTGCCTCCCTCCTTCCCTCACTCCTCCCTTCAGTCCATCATTCCTTCCCACCCTGCTTCCTCCCCTCCTTCCCTCACTCCTCCCTTCAGTCCATCATTCCTTCCCTCCCTGCTTCCTTCCCCCTTCCTTCCATCCATCTTTCTCTCTTTCTTTCTTTGTAATTTACGTCATCTATCGTTGTCATATCAGACAATGAGGGGAAGGAGTGAAATGATGCTCACATGAGCCTAGGGTCCGTAGAGCTTGGAGCTACCCAACGTTCGTCTTTCAGGTTAAGGGAAACCCCCGGAAAAAACCTTATCCAGGTAACTCACCCTGAGCGAGATTCGAACTCGGGACCTCTTGAACGTGAGGCAGACATGCTACCACCACGCCACAAAGGCGGGCTTCCACATATATTAATTATTACTAGCTTATGCTTCAAAATTCCACAGCAAGATTTTACAACAGCTTTATACGATGTACGTCCAGAAAGTAAGCTATGTTTCGTAATAAAATTAAATTGTGTACCGATACAGAAAAATTATTTATTGCACAAAATTCTACAACTCTTAAACTACTTTTCCACATAACTGCCGAAATTTTGCAGTCATTTGTCATAGCGAGGCTCAATTTTTGTACAGCTTCTTCATAGAAGTTTGCCGCCTGTGTCTTCAACCAGCTGGAAACATTTTCTTTCAGCTCTTCGTCATTGTTGAAGTGTTGACCGACAAGGAAAGATCTGAGATGCAAAAACAGACGAAAGTCACTAGGAGCGAGGTCAGGGCTGTACGGCGATGGTCAAAGACGTCCCATCCAAATCCCTGTAGGATTTTTTTTCGTCACATTTGCAGAGTGAGGTCGTGCGTTGTCGTGAAGAAGCACAACATCGCAAATTTGCCGATAAATTTCAATTGATTTCACCTTCCTGACATTAAGAAAATGAATCACAGATATGATTTCACAAGCAGCGGGATTTTCAATCAACACCGACACTGTGAACAAGCACAACAAAGCGTACGTGGCTGACAGCGATCTCAAAATGGCGCACGTTTCTTGTCCTTGATACTTCCCGTAGGGGAAGTAATCCGTCCCTTTCAGCTGCCAAAGTGCGGGCGCTGCGGACCCTTAGCACTCGTGGTACCTCTGACGTTACTAGAGGAACCTCGGGCCGAACAGCCGAGCCCCTCCTTCGGGAGTTTTTCGGATTGGGATGGACTCGAGGGGGCAGTGTGTTCCCGATACCCGTGGGAATCGGTTACGTCTTTGGACGGGGTTGAGGGAAGCCATTAATTCTCCCGGGTACTAGCCTGCAAAGCTAGTAGAAGGTGTGCTACATTACCAGGCGGCCCCACCGAGGTTCTTCGGTAGTCTTCACCTTGAGTGTTGACGCGCGTAAGTGGCGTATCCACTTCCATCCCGTCTTGAGTCCATACGACCAGATGGGGGGGGGGCTTGTTAGTCTCTAGGTCTTGCCCCATGGAAAGCCCCGCGGAGGACGCCGAGTGCCCTTTGGGACAGCTCGGATAACTCCCTGGTTGAAGGAGGCCCGGGTCCAGTTCCTACGGGTTTAGGACTAATGGGAGTAGAACCTCTGGGCTAAGCTGTCCTTGATACTGAGCGTCTACCACGCATGTGCGGAACTGCGATCGCAGCGCTGCAGCGGAGGTAAATTGAAACAGAGCTTACTTTATGGACGCCCCTTCTAATTTTGTCTATGATAATGTCCTTGATGTTTGTTTGTAATTTGCGTTCTCCAACATTTAGTCATAATCGGACGATGAATGAAATGGGTGAAATGATGCTCAATGCGTCCGGGGTCCGTGGAGCTTAGAGTTAACCGACATTCATCTTTCAGGATAAGGGAAAACCCCGGAAAATACCTTATCCAGGTAACTTACGCTGACCGAGATTCGAACTCGGGACCTCTTGAACGTGAGGCAGACACGCTACCGAGGCGGGCATAATGTACTTGTGGACACTTTGATAAAAATATCGAATTTGCCGTAAAAATCGTTCAAGTAATTAGAAATCTGGAATGGGGTACATTCTTGTTAATCTTCCTGCTCTATCCTTTAAATTTGATGAACTTGGTATTCAAATTTGGAATTAATGTTCGTGCATGGAAAATTTATCCTTAAAATTGAGGCCTTCAGTGGTTCTTTATCTAATCGCACCAGAAATCTCTCATTTTAACATTGGTGACATTTTAACATTAACATTTTAACATAGACTGTGCAACAGGAATTTGTTGGACTATTCGTAGTTAATTCTGATTTCTTTGTTGGATCCTCTTGTACAAGGCATCCACGCCAACATCAGATCCAAAATTATGTTCATACGTTCACTTCCATGATTATTTTGAAGTATAAGTCGAATTCTAAATAAGTCATGAGACATATGTGTTTCAAGGCGTGGTTCGGAATAAAGAAGTCAAATTATTTCAATGAATTCTTATTTTATTATATTTATACGACAAGACTGAAGAACATATCACTCCCCTCAAGATTATTGACTTCTCGTCACTATCGTTACTTCTCTTAATTTTGTGATTGGCCGATCCAATGGCACGTCACCACATCACGTCATACCACGTCACACCACTACTACTTCGGCCAATCACACAACTACATATATTTTTATACATTCGTAATGCTTTCATAATTCCTCCTAACATAACCCAAAAGTACTGTTGCAACTGTTCCGGCTCTCATTTAAAATTTTTGAAGAAACATTTTCCATCTAAAGTAGAGTTAACTGACTTTTACTGCTCTGGCGTAAAAGCAGGATCTGTTCTCCACAGCCACTTTGTGAGGTCCCCCTCCGTTCTTTACAAGAAAAGTGTTGACCTTCCCTTTAGCAAACACACGGTGCGTGTTGGTATTTGTCTGCACACACGTGACTGGGGTGGAAGTGTCGCTGAATAATTCAGTAAGAAACGTTCAGCATAAACATATTTACAGCCCTGCTACAAAGTTGAAATTAAATCTCCAGGAGCCAGAGAGATAGAGTTAATTGTCTGCTTAGAATCTTCTTCATTAATTCCGTCGAATCTAGAAGCTTCCCTACCCCTCGGGGCGGTTAACTCAAAGGGGTTGCTGTGACAAGAACCAATGCATGCCAATTAGATGACGAGCGGATATTAAAGTAAGAGATGTCGAGGATTATATTCATTATTAACAGACTTTATGGTTGTTTTCCATAGTCCTTAAGGCCGGATAGGTCTCTGAGTTAGTTTTAGAATACCTATCAAATACCTAATCGTTATTCTTTTATCTGTTGCAGACAGACTGTACGTTACCTGAACAACCAGTTTTAAAACACTTCACTATCACTGCAAGTCTATTGTTTTCTCTTGTATCTCATTACTTTTTCCGATAACATTACCCTTGAAGCAACGTGCCGTCCACTCTCAGTCTCGAGGAGGAGTCCGATATCAGGGTGTGCGTGGGTATATAGGAGTAAGGATGACACTGGTATTGGTGTGGGTTCTTTTTGGTTCGTTGTCCTTTTGAGTGTTTTGGTAGGGATGGCTCATGAAGGAGTTTGACGGTGAGATGGAAAGGTTGGTGTTTTGTCTAATTGTCGGTGAGCTGGGATCTCTTTCTCAGGGTTCGGTTATGAAAAGTCGTGCTTACCGTCTCTCTATTCCTTTATTTTCTTTAACCTGTTTATCTCTTTACTCTCTTGCTAGCACTTTTGTTGCCTTCCTAGTTTTCCTTTCCCCTTAACGTTTTTACGTTGATTTGCGAACTCCCTTTATTCTCTATTTTTGCACTGTCTTCAAGACCATATCTCTGCTTCGGGCTGCGACACCGGATCCTACTTCTCTCCCAATAACACGCCTTCTTCCCGTCGTAGTAAGTACCAGAGTGACGCTCTTTCCCCCGTCGTATTCCCAACTTCTATTCTCGCTTTTCTCGTCCATCACCTCCCATTTTCTATTCCTTTACTATTTTCCGCCTATCACCTGGTTTACTCTACATTTTTATTGGCAGGGTTTATTTCCTTAATTTTATCTTATTGGTCACTCTCATCTGTCTTTCCTATGCAGCAGTCACATTCCCACCCCTTTGGGTTGTATGACCTCTCAGCGACATAACGGTATTCTATCATGCTTGGCTGCATTTCCCTTAAGCTTCGCATACCTTGCTGGCGTCTCAGTGTCGGGGTAACCTTCCAGGGTTTTTGTTCTATTGTTCTATTTTCTGCCTCGTATCTGTGCTCAGAAGCAGCTCCTGTCCGATTTTTCCTTCATTTACACTATATTGCTATTTCGAATATTTTTTTAACTTTATTTCTTATATCATTTATTCCCTTTTTATTCCCATTATGCTTATTTATGATCTCTACTGTTGTATTAATTTCTAGTTATTTTTCTCCCTTGGAACCTGAGGTTTCTGCTTCAGTATCCAAGACAATACACTGACGACGTGCTTCTGTTCTGCAAAGACAAACACATCCTCAGAGCCTTCAACCCTATACAGAGACACCTCCGTCTCACACAACAGTGATGTAGGCGTTGACAGATGTCCATAAATCCGGACAAAAGCCACGCCATACCTTTTACTAAGCGCCACACCCCCGCAGACTGCCCCAACTTCAGCTTCCGAGGCCGAAGGATAGAGTGGACTAACTCTGTCCGGTACCTAGGAGTTACTTTGGATAAGGGCCTAACCCTTCGCCAGCACATCAGGGACCTAGCGGCAGGGGTATAGAGAGCAATTGGTTCCCTGTATCCAATGCTGGGGTCGAGATGGATGCTGCTTGGCCTGAGGTTATACCTTTTCCAAGCGCTGGTAATTCCTGTCATGCTTTATGCCTGCGAAATCTGGGGCATGGCCGCAGATAGCTGGTTGGCATGGCTTCAACGTGCACAGAATAGAGGTATACGGTCTATCTACTCTGTTGGCCGCTACTTTCCCACCAGGTTGCTTCACGAAGCCTCGGGTCTTCCATACGTGGAGGATGAAATTAGGCGCCGGGCATCAAAATTATACGCCAACTTACCCAATCATAGAGGCGCCTTTGTTAGATCATTGGGAGATTATAACCCCACTAGACGTCGCTCTAGCCTACATCGGGTACCCCGCATGACTTGCGGGCACCCAAGATAACCCAGGAGCTAATCCCAACAGCAGCTAAAGCTGAGCTCCAAATAATTCTCCAAAGCTGTTTAGCACCAAAATTTTACCAATCATAAATCTGAAACAAAACACCAGGGTGCTAGGCATTGCATTCTGTCCCTTCAATCCCAAGGTACAATCAGTGTAACCTTACATAATAATACCAACCTAAACTCCCACATGTCACCCTACAAAATCCCAAATATACCTTACCAGCGGTGAAACCCTTAAAAGGTGGGCACGCACCAAAAATCTTCTGGCTAAATACAGCCAGCCAGCACGACGAGCGAGCGAGGAATCCAAGATTACGACTTGTTTAATAATTCCTTACTTTTATGATATTCATGGAAATCGCCAAGTTGCCGACTCATAGTCTACTCTGTTCCCTTGTAACTACACTAAGATAGTGTTTAACTTGAAGTAGATAGAGCAATAAGTGTTTGTACAGGAGTAGAGAGCGTCATGCATATAAAACATTTGACTATCACTTTAAGTCTACTGTATTACCTTGTAACTACAAGATAATGTTTATCTTGAAGTAGATAGAGCAATAAGTGTTTGTACAAGAGTAGAGAACGTCATGTATATAAAACATTTGACTATCACGTAAAGTGTACTGTATTCCCTTGTAACTACAATAAAATAATGTTTATCTTGAAGTAGATAGAGCAATAAGTGTTTGTGCAAGAGTAGAGAAAGTCATGTATATAAAACATTTGAATATCACTTAAAGCATACTGTGGTCCCTTGTAACAACAACAAGATTTATCTTGAAGTAGGTAGAGCAATAAGTGTTTGGACAAGAATAGACAAAGTGGTGTGGGTGTAACACATAAAAGCTTAGTAGCATGTATCCAACATTTCACCACATTCAAATTCGTTTGCACAAATTCCTTGGAAATGCAGAACTTATCAGGTGAAACAAATGAAAACCTCGTGACTGTCATGACGATTCGACCGAAATGTATGCAAATTGCCTTTCTAAAGCTCTCATGGTAATTACAAGGACTTAACTAATACTGTTAAAATATCTGAATGACGGCTTTTGAAGATGTGTTTTGCATTTCTGAAGTAAAACCTTTATTCGTAAATTGGACTTCTAATTCCGCGTTTATATTCTGGTACAGAGGGTAATTACACTTAGGATCTCCATGCTGATGCTTCATACGTTTATTCGTTAATTAACCAATGTGATAATGTATTAGATAAATGGCGTTACTTGAAAAATTGGCCCTCATGCATCATTGATAGTGTTCGCTGTATGTTTTGGCAGAGTATTGTTTCTTGCAATCCTGGAACCGTTAGTAGTCACAGGAAGTACTAGATGGCTGGTCTTTGTTGTTTAGTTACCTGCTAAAATATACACACACGTTTTGATACTCCTTGGATGTGAAGAGGAAAAATAAATATGTGTGTACCAACTGCGTGCTACTTGCAGTGGGTAGTAAAGAAACTAAGATACTAACTTTAAATGGAAAATAGTTGACAATTAAGATATTTTCATGACAAATTAAATATACATTTTAAATTTCATGTGAATCTCCTGAGACGCCCTCTTTATTCTGATCGACTTCTGTATATTTGATAAACTGTAAGGGTTACACAACATGTAAACACAAAAATGTAGAACTTGATAAAACACTTGAATGAATTGCTTCGTACAGTATATTCCTTCCCTCCACCCTTCCTCCCTTCCTCCCTTCCTCCCACCCACCCTTACTCACTTCCTCCCTTCCTACCTACCTACCTTCCACCCTCCCGCCCTTCCTCCATTTCTTGTTTCCTTCGTACCTCCCTTCCTTCCTCCCTTCCTTCCATCCTTCCTTCTTCTCTTCCTACCTCCCTTCCTCCTTCTCACCCTCCCTCCCTTCCTCCCTCCCTTCCTTCCTCCCTCCCTCCCTTCCTCCCTCCCTTCCTCCCTTCCTCCCTTACTTCCTTCCTTTATTTCTCTCTCCCTTTCCTTATGTCTCTCTTTCTCTTTCTTTCTTTGGTTCTTTCTTTATTTCTCTCTCTCTCTCTTTCTTTGCTTCTTTATTTCCTTCTTTCTCTCTTTCCTTCTTTCTCACTTTTTATTTGTTTATTTGTTTATTTATTTATTTATCTCTTTCTTTCTCTCTTTCTTTCCTCCTCTCCCTCTTCCTTCCTTTCTTTCTCTCTTTCTTTCTTTCCCTCTTTATTTCCTTCTTTCCTTCTTTCTTTCTTTCCCTCTTTCTCTCTCTTTTTCTTTCTTTCTATCTCTTTTGCTTCTTTCTTTCGTCCTCTTTCTTTCTTTCATTCTTTCTCTCTACTTCTTTCACTGCTTCTCTCTTTCTTTCTTCCCTTCTTTCTCTCGTTATTTCTCTTTTCTCTTTCTTTCTTTCTTTCTTTCATTATTTTATTTTTTCTTTCTTTCTTTTCTGCTTTCGTTGATTCTTTCTTCCTTTGTTCCTTTCTGTGTTCCTTCCTTTCTCTCTCTCTGTTTCTTTCATTTCTTCTTTCTTTCTCTCCTTTTCTTTCTTTTTTTCCTTCCATCTATCTTTCAGTCCTTCTTTCGTAGTTTCTTTCTTACTTTCCTTCTTTCTTTCCCTAGCTTTTTCTTTCGTTCCTTTTTTCATTGCTTCTTTTTTCTCTCTTTCTGTCTTTGTTTCTCTCTCTTTCTTCCTTTCCTTTCATATTCTTACCTGTGTTGCTTTTTGCATTGTTTCTTTGCTTCCCTCTTTCTTTATTTCTTTCCTTCTTCCTCTCTCGTCCTTTTTTCTGTCATTTTTCGTTTTCTCTCATTTTGTACTGTTCTCTTTTATATTATGTCTCTCCTTCCTTCTTTCTTTATTTCTCCCCTTCGTTTATTATTTTCTCTCGCTCTCGGTTCCTTTGTGTGCTTTCTTTTCTTCTTTGATTTTCCTATTTTCTTCTTTCTTTATTTATTACCTTTATTCTACTCTTATTCCTTTGCTGCATTCCTTCCCACTATGTTTTCATATTTTGTCTCTTACATTTTTTTTCTCTACTTTCTTCCCCTCCTTTCTATAATTGTTTCCTTATTTCTTTCTGTCTCTTTTCGTGATTTGAATTTGTATCTAATTTTCTCAAATAGATATTCGTTATACTTCTGTTTTGTCTTTGTCATACAAAGAGAATGGAATTACAAAGCAGTCGCATGCATACCTACCAATTGTTTAAAACATTTGACTAACACTTATATCCCATTGTGCCAGCAGGAAAATATGTAAATGAACGAGTTTTACACATTTATATTTTCTAAACAGGAAGTTTTAAGTTATTTTGGATAAGAAAGCGAGTAGAGATACTTACATGAATCTGTAACTGCCCTCTGTACTGTCACCTCACCCTTCCCTCCGCGTCACGGAGAGACAAAATGTCTAGGTCCGTACTTCGAAGCTTGTGTATGTTGAACAGATATGGTCGGGATTATCAGACAGACGAATGACCTGAAAAACGCTGGTAGACTTTAATGTCTGCTAATATCGACTGTGCTCCATTGTACGGAGAGTAATTGACCAATGATGGTACCAAATGACGACCTGTCATACAGCGCATCATTAACAAGATTATTGCTTTTATTTCTGTGTTTTGAAAATGGCCGATGGCACAGTTTTGTTAATTAACAAAATCGTCCTTTCTGATGCCATCTGGTTGCAAAGTTAACAGTAATAAAAAAAAGGGGGCGAGCAATCTCTGTTTTCCCAACAATTAAAGTGCCGAGATAAAACCATCCATTTACTTCTTCTCTTGTTTTGTTACGTTCTGTAATCTCTGTCCAGTGTTATAAAAAAGAACAACTGAATAAATAAACGTGCTAAATAGACGTTACGGCCTGTTATGTACACGTAAAACATTTTTAATTCCTCTACCCAAGAATTGTATTTAAAGTTCTGTTTTCCATAGGATAAGACACGAATAAATATTAAAAGCAGAAGCATTATTAGACCTGAAGAATTCTTCATATTTAAGTTTGATTTAAGAGTCACTATGTTTACACTCAAACTTCACGTATTTGGTGTATAATTGAAACGTTTTCAAGATCATTCGATCTCATCCTCAGCTGTTTGGTGACTAAATGAACCTTTCTCTTCTTCCACTACTACAGAGCTCCGATCACTCTGCCATCTGGTGTTAGGGGCACTAAGTTTTAATACTTCATTTAATGCCGGGATTTCAAAATTTATAACTTTATCACGGTTTTTGTTTATGAATATTTTTTCCCAAATATCCAGTTCTATGGGTGTACTTAAATATTTTAACAGTTTAACGTTGTGTCCAATGTTGTGGTTTTCTGTCCAAAAATGGTGTGAAACTGCAGATTTTTCTGCTTGTTTCAACTTAATGTTCCTCTGGTGTTCTTTTTGCCTGGTTAACAAGTTTCTCTTAGTTTTTCCTATGTAGCTTTTTTCACAGGTTTCACAATTAATCTGATAAATTCCTGATTTCAAATTGTTGGGGATTGTATTTTTTCAGTGGTTTATTTAGCAGGTTCCTCAGACTGAATTTGTTTTGGGGTGCCAGTTTTAAGTTTAGTCTTTTGAAGATTCGTTCAATTTTTCTAAAAGCCCATGGATGGTAGGTGAATTTTCTATATTGTCAATTTGTGTTTTTAAGTGGTGTGAGAGTGGTATTTTTTGATATTATCTTCAGTTTTTCTTTTCTCTTCATCATGTTCCTTATGATGGCTGGGTTGAATCCATTTAATACCGCTATGTCTTTTATGTATTGTTCTTCTTTCAAAAAATAGTGACTACGTTTCAAGGGAAGGCGCTGTGTACTGTATAGTAGAATCAAGAGTAACATTTAAGCAGACAGGTAATATATTATACTGCCATTAAAGATATGGAATTAGTGTTGGTAGAAATCAACTTGAACACAAATTAGAGCTATTTTTCGTACACAAAATAAAGGAAATGTTAAAAATATTTTAAATAATGCTATTATGCTTTGGCGTGGATTGCAGGCACATGCAGACCCACTTCACATTTATTGCATATGGTTGGAGTCTTCATGTGGCACAGTCGACAACGCGTTCTGTTCTTCTGTGGTGCTACTAAGTGATCAGTGCGATTATATCTGGAGTCCACATTCTCATGCTTTGGTGGTTTACCAGAAGCTTGTTTTGGAACTCCCATGTCTGCAGAGTTTCTGTTGCAATTCCTCTACAAAACTCTAAATAGTCCAGTTTTCCACCACATTTTTCTTGGATTTAGGCTCAGAAGTTCCTTCAGTTTCTGCAGAGTGGCTACTCTTATGTATTTTTGTCTCAGTCCGAAGCACACTTCCGGGCAGATTGTTGATGTTCATGGTGTCTTCTTCGCCAGAATCTTCATCGGTAACACCTCCACAAACATTTTCAGGAGGTTTCAGCAGGATGTCGATTTCATTGTGTGTATCCAAATCATTTTCTTTCTCAAAAATTGCAAGTATTTCAACTACACTTAACCCACAAAATAAAAATGTAACTAATGTTTATAGATGTTTATTACATATTAACATATTGAATTATATATTAATTACAAGCAATAAAATGTATAATATATTAAATATTGAATGTCTGTTTTCTGAAATAGTAACTTCCCTTTCCTTTGCTACGCCTACCGCATAAAGTTTCCAAATGTGCCTAGCATCCCATATGTGGGACACCAAACTTATCATAACCAAATTGTCAGCATATTATATGATAGGGTGTTCAGCATTAGTGATAGTGATTTAGACACTTATTTATTTCTAGAACTAATTATATACTAAAACTATAATACAATAATAATTCTGTAAGAGCTTATCTTTGGTAACACATTGCAAAATATGCAAAATTTCCAGAGTTTGACTTTAGTTCCAGCTGCTTTGTTGACTCTCACATATACCAACACAAAATGGAGACCTTGAAACAACTTTCCTTAACAAGTTTCCACAGCTGCAATCTAGATGATTCAGCAGAGGAAAATATGCACCGTGCCATGTCTGGTACGTTAGGCATATCTGGGTAAAGGTTTTCAAGAAAATGCCTCCATTTTACCCTCTTGAACTGCCATTTTCTTCTGCGGCTTTTTATCTATTAAGAGTAAAACACCACGTACTTTTACACATATGCCTCTTTATCAAACTGGAGTTCATTTATGTGATAAAAATCTACGACATTGGACAACTGGCTTTACTCACTTCCCGAAGGAGGCCATCATAAGTAGTTTCTGGCCGAAAATAGGTGACACCGGCTTTTAACCCGTGATTTTGGTAATCAAGAAAACCCTCCCCTTAATTAAGACACGGAACTTTCGTAATATTTTGGGTTTCTTCAAGTAACGGCGTTAAGGATAATTAATAAAATCGCCTATCTTTAATAACTCTCATAAGAAACGAAATACATGTTTTCAATTTCCCCTAAACGCCCACAGTACACCTTGTGTACTTTGTAGAGTAAACCATTTTCGAGATGTTCCTTGTTACTTATCTAAATTTTCTCTTTCTTTTACAAACAGGTGTCTCTCATTCATTTTTAACTCTTGGACATACAAAGAGAATGAACTTCAAAAGAGTCATCTAGACAGCCAGTTTTAAAACATTTGACTATCACTTAAAGTCTATTGTATTCCCATGTAACTAGAAGATAATATATATTAAGAAGTAAATTGAGTAATAAGTGTTTGTACAAGAGTAGAGAAAGTCATGTATATAAAACATTTGACTATCACTTAAAGTCTACTGTATTTCCATGAAGCTACAATAAGATAACGTTTATCTTGAAGTACTAAGTGTACAAGAGTAGAGAAGGCCATGCGAGTGCAACAAAATGCCTTTTAAATTGTATTGTGTAAAGAAAACTAGAAGCTTCAGAATTATACTCACGGTGGAAGATATCTTTCAGGGATATCACCTGACGTCACCAAGACGTCACTAAGCAAAGTTGTGCAATTACTATGAAAATATCGTTCACGGCTATTGCTATTGAGATTTAACACTACAAAAGTCTACTGAATTACAAATAAAATAATTATAAACACATTTAGCAACTTGTTATATTAATTACATAAAAAGTACGCAAAATTTAACTCACCAGTGTCCAAGACACAGTTTGCATCAAGAAATATGTATAAACAAGGGTAGTCTCAAAAGTTTCCGACCTCAACATGAAAATGGCAGCACTCGTAAATAAAAGCTAGTGAACTTGGTTGTTCATCTGTTGATGGTCACTCACCAAAGTTTCAGCCATTTTGGACGCTCAGTTGTTATGTAACAGTCGTAACAGTCGCTTTAGGGAGTTCATGTGAGTTTTTTTATAAAAGTGGACAAAATCGAGTATCGGTATTTGTTTTTGAAAGGCAATACACATACACAAATCAAAGATAAGTTGGATCCAGTATATAAGGTCCCTGCACCATCATTTACCTCTGTAAAATTTTGGGCAGCTGAACTTAAAGGTGACCGTAAGAGCTTGGGAGGCGATGATGTTCGGGACGTCCAAAAACTGCAACCACCGACGAAAACATGGACAAAGTTCACCAAATGGTGCTAGGCAACCGCCGAATTAAAGTGAGAGAGATAGCAGAGGCTATGAACATATCAAAAGAACGTGTTTAGCATATTTATACTAAATCTTCATTTAGATATGAGAAAGCTGCCCGCACGTTAGGTGCCGCGTTTGCTCACGTTAGACCAAAAACGTGTTCGAAAGAACATTTCCAACGCTCTGCTGGTGCAGTTTAGGCGCAATAAATCCGAGTTTTATCACCGATTAATTACTGTAGATGAAACCTGTATACAGTATTATACGACCGAAACAAAAATTCAGCCCAAACAGGAGACCGCAATGAGGCAACCGATTCCAAAAAAGGAAAAAACTGTTTTCTTTCGGCTGGGAAAGTGATGGCAATTGTTTTTGGGATAGTCATGGAGTTATTTCAATCGATTCTAAAAAAGGAAAAACCATTACAAGAGCATACTACGCACCATTGCTCGACAAGCTGAAGGCAGTACTTGCGGAAAAACGGCCACATTCTCAGAAAATGAAAATCCTGTTTCAACAGACAACGAACCCTCTCACACCTCAGCGGTTGCAATGGCAAAAATCCACGAATTACGGATTCAACTGCTTGACTCAGTAGATCTAGCCTAGTTCCCTCATCTGAAAATTGCTCTCAGAGGATAGAGTTTTTTCGTCAAATGAAGAGGCAGTCACCTTCCTGAACAATTATTTTGTAGAGAAAAACGCCGAGTACTATTTGGACGGGTTACAGAGATGGGAGCATCGCTGGGAGAGGTGTGTAGAGTTACAAGGAGATTATGTTGAAAAACGCCGAGTACTAATTGGACGGATTACAGAGATGGGAACATCGCTGGGAGAATTGTGTAGATTTACAAGGAGACTATGCTGGAAAACACCGAGTACTATTTGGACGGGTTACAGAGATGGGAGCATCGCTGGGAGAAGTGTGTAGTGTTACAAGGAGATTATGTTGAAAAACGCCGAGTACTATTTGGACGGATTACAGAGATGGGAACATCGCTGGGAGAATTGTGTAGATTTACAAGGAGACTATGCTGAAAAACGCCGAGTACTATTTGGACGGGTTACAGAGATGGGAGCATCGCTGGGAGAAGTGTGTAGAGTTACAAGGAGACTATGTTGAAAAGTATCGAGTACTGTTTAGACGGATTACAGAGATGTGAACATCGCTGGAAGAAGTGTGAAGGGTTACAAGGAGACTATGTTGAAAAACACCGAGTACTATTTGGACGGGCTACAGAGATGGGAACATCGCTGGAAGAAGTGTGAAGGGTTACAAGGAGACTATGTTGAAAAACACCGAGTACTATTTGGACGAGTTACAGAGATGGGAACATCGCTGGGAGAAGTGTGTAGAGTTACAAGGAGACTATGTTGAAAATCGTCGAGTACCATTTGGACGGGTTACAGAGATGGGAACATCGCTGGGAGAAGTGTGTAGAGTTACAAGGAGACAATGCTGAAAAAAAAAACATTGTTTATGAATGTTTTGTATCTTTATTAGGTCGGAAACTTTTGAGACCAGCTATGTACCCATTGTGTATGGTCACTGTTTTCCAATGTTTTGTCACTTTTTTAAACGGACATTACGGTTGTGTTATCAGATTTCACTATGAGTTCTTTATTTGGATTTAGCATGTCTAAACTGTTTCTAAATTTTGGGTTGAATAGACAAAGTAAGATAAAGGGAATACATCGGACGGGAATGTAATTTAATTTTCACGTGATGTTACATTAGCGGTAGTTAAAGAACTATCACCAAATGGCAGTATTGTTTCGCAGATAATAGCAGCCGGACAAAAGAAGCTCGCATTGCGTGATCAAAAGCGATAATAATCGAGATGGAGCAGGCCCGTAGCCCGAAGCGAGAACATGATGAGAATCCTGTGTTTAAAATGTAAACTGGAAAACATGGCTCAGTAAAACAAAACACACGCAATATTTATTTCGTTACAAAAGGTAACCAACCGAAAGCAATATTTGATGTTCGCTACAGGAATTCTCGAACTAATTCAAAGCAAATATCACCTTACTGTGGCCACTGCGTAAATACTGAACATTTTTCACAACATTACACTCTTTTACTGTTTCAAAAACTGATTTCTGTGAACTTTAGATTGCGTTTTGTTATCACGTGACATTTCGAGCAAAATTAACTTTGTGCTATTCCAGAAAGTCATGTGTCATGATATCCCAACTCTCATTTCCATTCATTTCCGTTCCATTTCCATTCATTATACTTTCTCTCCTCATTCTTCTAGGAGCATTTATGCTTTGTTATTCGACAAAGAAATCGTGGTTTTGAATAAATAAACAATTCCGAAAGAACGTATAAATAGTTAAAGCTTAAAATTTATGTAAAATACAGTTTTATGCAGAGTTGACTATTTTCGAGATATTCCCTTTTATTCATTTGAATTTTGCAAACACTTATAATTTTTTTCTCAAATAAGCATTAATATTGCATTCCTTGAAAATTCGATACACAGTTGTGATCCTTCTGAATAAATAAATTCTCATTAATAATAATAATAATAATAATAATAATAATAATAATAATAATAATAATAATAATAATAATAATAATAATAATAATAATAATAATAATAATAATAATAATAATAATAATAATAATAATAATAATAATAATAATAATAATAATAATAATAATAATAATAATAATAATAATAATAATAATAATAATAATAATAATAATAATAATAATAATAATAATAATAATAATAATAATAATAATAATAATAATAATAATAATAATAATAATAATAATAATAATAATAATAATAATAATAATAATAATAATAATAATAATAATAATAATAATAATAATAATAATAATAATAATAATAATAATAATAATAATAATAATAATAATAATAATAATAATAATAATAATAATAATAATAATAATAATAATAATAATAATAATAATAATAATAATAATAATAATAATAATAATAATAATAATAATAATAATAATAATAATAATAATAATAATAATAATAATAATAATAATAATAATAATAATAATAATAATAATAATAATAATAATAATAATAATAATAATAATAATAATAATAATAATAATAATAATAATAATAATAATAATAATAATAATAATAATAATAATAATAATAATAATAATAATAATAATAATAATAATAATAATAATAATAATAATAATAATAATAATAATAATAATAATAATAATAATAATAATAATAATAATAATAATAATAATAATAATAATAATAATAATAATAATAATAATAATAATAATAATAATAATAATAATAATAATAATAATAATAATAATAATAATAATAATAATAATAATAATAATAATAATAATAATAATAATAATAATAATAATAATAATAATAATAATAATAATAATAATAATAATAATAATAATAATAATAATAATAATAATAATAATAATAATAATAATAATAATAATAATAATAATAATAATAATAATAACAATAACAATAACAATAACAATAACAATAACAATAATAATAACAATAATAATAACAATAATAATAACAATAATAATAACAATAATAACAATAACAACAATAACAACAATAACAACAATAACAACAATAACAACAATAACAACAATAACAACAATAACAACAATAACAACAATAACAACAATAACAACAATAACAACAATAACAATAATAACAATAATAATAATAATAATAATAATAATAATAATAATAATAATAATAATAATAATAATAATAATAATAATAATAATAATAATAATAATAATAATAATAATAATAATAATAATAATAATAATAATAATAATAATAATAATAATAATAATAATAATAATAATAATAATAATAATAATAATAATAATAATAATAATAATAATAATAATAATAATAATAATAATAATAATAATAATAATAATAATAACAATAATAATAACAACAACAACAACAATAAGAAGAAGAATAAGAAGTAGAAAAAGAAGAAGGAGAAGAAGAAGAAGAAGAAGAAGAAGAAGAAGAAGAAGAAGAAGAAGAAGAAGAAGAAGAAGAAGAAGAAGAAGAAGAAGAAGAAGAAGAAGAAGAAGAAGAAGAAGAAGAAGAAGAAGAAGAAGAAGAAGAAGAAGAAGAAGAAGAAGAAGAAGAAGAAGAAGAAGAAGAAGAAGAAGAAGAAGAAGAAGAAGAAGAAGAAGAAGAAGAAGAAGAAGAAGAAGAAGAAGAAGAAGAAGAAGAAGAAGAAGAAGAAGAAGAAGAAGAAGAAGAAGAAGAAGAAGAAGAAGAAGAAGAAGAAGAAGAAGAAGAAGAAGAAGAAGAAGAAGAAGAAGAAGAAGAAGAAGAAGAAGAAGAAGAAGAAGAAGAAGAAGAAGAAGAAGAAGAAGAAGAAGAAGAAGAAGAAGAAGAAGAAGAAGAAGAAGAAGAAGAAGAAGAAGAAGAAGAAGATGATGATGATGATGATGATGATGATGATGATGATGATGATGATGATGATGATGATGATGATGATGATGATGATGATGATGATGATGATGATGATGATGATGATGATGATGATGATGATGATGATGATGATGATGGTGATGATGATGATGAAGAAGGAAGAGGAGGAGAAGGAGAAGGAGAAGGAGGAGAAAAAATGTTCACATATTGTATATTGTTTCATATGTGTCGTGTATATTTAAATAGGGAATGCTTCTTCTTTTCGAACACCGTAATTTGTGCGAAAAATTGAGTCTCATAACTGACTCATAATTGTGTCTCAGTTACTAAACGTGTACTGATATGTGAGCGGTTATAGGTAAATATGTAAGAGCTAGATGTACAAAGGTTCTACTCCCACAGATATATATATACATACATACATACATACATACATACATACATACATACATACATACATACATACATACATACATACATACATACATACATACATACATACATACATACATACATACATACATACATACATACATACATACATACATACATACATACATACATACATACATACATACATACATACATACATACATACATACATACATACATACATACATACATACATACATACATACATACATACATACATACATACATACATACATACATACATACATACATACATACATACATACATACATACATACATACATACATACATACATACATACATACATACATACATACATACATACATACATACATACATACATACATACATACATACATACATACATACATACATACATACATACATACATACATACATACATACATACATACATACATACATACATACATACATACATACATACATACATACATACATACATACATACATACATACATACATACATACATACATACATACATACATACATACATACATACATACATACATACATACATACATACATACATACATACATACATACATACATACATACATACATACATACATACATACATACATACATACATACATACATACATACATACATACATACATACATACATACATACATACATACATACATACATACATACATACATACATACATACATACATACATACATACATACATACATACATACATACATACATACATACATACATACATACATACATACATACATACATACATACATACATACATACATACATACATACATACATACATACATACATACATACATACATACATACATACATACATACATACATACATACATACATACATACATACATACATATGGGGGTTTGCTTAAGAGACATGCGTCTGACCTCAACCACGCACACGGCCAAGCCGCAAAGCATCTGCCTATCTAGCGCATAGTTTTAGAAATGAAGCCAGAATTGTATCAGTGGGTAAGTATGTTGGAAAACTTAATTGTTCTTTCACACTAGCCATCTGTAGGTCAAAGTATGGAAAGGTAGTCAGCCTAAAAACTGCATAAAATCATTGAACTATCACTCTGACACTACGTTTCCAAAGCGTACATTGTGAACACAGCGTCAGTGAAAGCGTCCGGATGTTTTCCGAATCGAACATGCTTTCTGGTGGCCTCTCTCTCTCTCACTCAATTTCTAAGTCTGTATATTCGATACATTTTTTGTGAAGTGAATCATTTCCCAGACATTAGCTGTTATTTGTCTAAATTTTCCAGTTCTTATATTGCTCTCAAATAGCAAATCATTATTCATTTTTTTCCACATTTTGGACATACAAAGTGAAAGGAATGCGAAATTCATTTCTAGGCAATCATTTTTAAAACATTTGACTAACACTTAAATTCTACTGTATTCCCTTGTAACTACAATAACATAATGTTTATCTTGAAGTAGATAGAGCAGCAAGTGTTTGTACAAGACTAGAGAAACACATGTTTATAAAACATTTGACTATCACGTAAAGTCTACTGGATTCCCTTCTAACTACAAAAAGATAATGTTTATCTTGAAGTGGAAAGAGCAATAAGTGTTTGTACAAGAGTAGAGAAAGTGATGTATATAAAATATTTGACTATCACTTAAAGTCTATTGTATTCCCTTGTAACTACAATAAGATGTTTATTTGAAGCAGATAAAGCAATAAGTGTTTGTACGAGAGTAGAGAAGGTCGTGTATATAAAACATTTGACTATCACTTAAAGTCTATTGTATTCCCTTGTAACTACAATAAGATAATGTTTATCTTGAAGTGGAAAGAGCAATAAGTGTTTGTACAAGAGTAGAGAAGGTCGTGTATATAAAACATTTGACTATCACTTAAAGTCTACTGGATTCCCTTCTAACTACAAAAAGATAATGTTTATCTTGAAGTGGAAAGAGCAATAAGTGTTTGTACAAGAGTAGAGAAAGTGATGTATATAAAACATTTGACTATCACTTAAAGTCTATTGTATTCCCTTGTAACTACAATAAGATGTTTATTTGAAGCAGATAAAGCAATAAGTGTTTGTACGAGAGTAGAGAAGGTCGTGTATATAAAACATTTGACTATCACTTAAAGTCTATTGTATTCCCTTGTAACTACAATAAGATAATGTTTATCTTGAAGTGGAAAGAGCAATAAGTGTTTGTACAAGAGTAGAGAAAGTCATGTATATAAAACATTTGACTATCACTTAAAGTCTACTGTATTCCCTTGTAACTACAATAAGATAATGTTCATCTTGAAGTAGATAGAGCAATAAGTGTTTGTACAAGAGTAGAGAAAGTCATGTATATAAAACATTTGACTATCACTTAAAGTCTACTGTATTCCCTTGTAACTACAATAAGATAATGTTCATCTTGAAGTAGATAGAGCAATAAGTGTTTGTACAAGAGTAGAGAAAGTCATGTATATAAAACATTTGACTATCACTTAAAGTCTACTGTATTCCCTTGTAACTACAATAAGATAATGTTCATCTTGAAGTAGATAGAGCAATAAGTGTTTGTACAAGAGTAGAGAAAGTCATGCATATAAAACATTTGACTATCACTTAAAGTCTAGTGTATTCCCTTGGAACTACAATAAGATAATGTTTATCTTGAAGTAAATAGAGGAAAAGATGTGTTTGTACAAGACCAGAGAAAGTCATATAAGTTCAACCCATTAAATTTATTGAGAAAATTTGGCTTCCAAGATATTAATGTAGTTTTATTGTCAGTTGCGAAAGTGGGATATAGCGGAGGTGATCTGCGCATGCGCCTTATCAGATAAACGGCTCACCTTGCGGGTGTGAGCCACCATTTCGTTATTTCTACCTCCTTGTGGAATTTTTATTTCTGCCTGTGATACATCGACTGGTTATGAATGCATAAAGCGAGCTGTATGCTCCCGGGGTACCCAGCCCGGAAATGACGTCGTAATGACATCATAAACCCTGTTTTCTTATCACAAGTGCTAGTAGACTCGCTCTTGGAAATGAAAACACTGTTTGTGTGGCAAGAATAAACTGCGAGACAAGATGAACTGGCGGGCATTAATCTCGGGACTTCAGAATGAAGTATCTTCTGTAGAGATAGTTTTTCTCTGAATCTTTTTTTCGTAATTTTCTTTATTTAAATTTCTCCAGAGTAAACGTTTTCGATATTGATAGAATAAAAGCAAATATTGTTATATACTGACAAAATGACAACATGAAGACTTTATTTGTGATTAAAACCATTAGTTCAGCGTTAACTTACAACCACACTCACTCTCTTTTATATATCTGTTGCTCGCACCAAATTGATCCGCATATAATTTCTCCGACGCATACCCAAGGTTTCCTTTTTACGCTTCTCCTCTCGTGATTGGCAACTCTGACACTCATTTATCAATACATTACTAACAAGTGAACTAAGAATGGCTTTTGTGGTCACAGATATAACATTTGGGAAACCTGAGCTTCTCGAACACCAACAAAGTACAAGAAGCGGGCAAGTTCCGCGTCATGACATCAGCGACTGTTCTTGAATATTCACTTCTTTTGCGTCCTTCGCGGAAAAGAACAGAAACCGGCGGAATGGGGTGACTCACACTTAAAGCCTTTCTGTAGGCATTCGCTCCCGCCTTAACAATGTCACACTGCGTAATCTGGTTCTGATGGAAATCTTGAACTTCTGGTAGACCGCCTTAATAGGAGATTGTGATTGGGATTAAATTACGGAGGGGATTTGGTACATAGGCCACCATGATAGGCCCATTGTTCCTATGCCCGAAAGTGGGGGAATCCCCGGGAGGAAGGATGAGGCGAAGGAGACTGAGGGCGAATGACCCAAGGAGCCATGACAGACAAAGGGCAGGGTCCCTACAGTTTACTTGGATAGAGACATCCCCCGACAGGCTAGGACAACGAACCTGCTTCCCTGCAGCGGGCCACCAACGAACCTTGCAGCCGAGCCGTAATTGTCCCAGGCAGGTGATTCGAGTCCCAGAGGTCCCTGGCTGGCGATCACGAAATGGTCACAGTAGAGGTTAAGCTCAGAGGTTCTACTCCCATTAGTCCTGGACCCGTAGGACCAAGGACCCGGGCCTCGTTCTACACGGGAGGATGGAAACTCTCGGGATCCTTTCATAGGGCAATATCTGCAGTCTGAAAAGCCCCCCCCCCCCCCGCTGAACACAGTGTCAAGACGGGATGGAAGTGGATACACCACTTACGCGCGTCAAGCCCGCAGGGAAGACTACCGATAACCTCGGTGGGGCCGAATGGTGATCTAGCACACCTTCTACTAGCTCTACAGGCTAGTACGCGGGATTTATTAGGCAACCCTCTACCCCCTCCGGGCGGCCGTAGCCTGTCCGGAAGTACCCATTTACCCGTGGGTGTAGGGAACACACTGCCCCCTCGAGTCCAACCCAATCCGAACAACTCCCCGACGGGAGGGGTTCGGCAGTTCGGCCCGAGGTTCCTCTAGTAACGTCACAGGTACCACGAGTGCTAAGGGTCCACAGCGCCCGCACTTCGGCAGCTGAAGGGGACGGATCCCCTCTGAGGTCGACAACTGACCTACCAGAGAAGGAAGTAGTTTTCCTCAGAGCATATCATCCTGCCATGCACCCCAAGACTCCCGCCAACACTTCTACTCTGAAGGAGACTACCATATGAGAGATGAGGTGAAATGATAATGCTGATGAAATGGAGGGTCCCGGAAAACCTAGCGACCCGGAAAACCCCCGAAAAAATCCATGGTTCAGGTTGGTCGGCCACGGATTTCGGACTCCCGAATGTGGGCTACAGACGAAATCGCCTGAGAGATCCTGCTCGGTCCTTAATAGCATTATCTACTACTAAAATTTGATTATTTAAATATACAAATACACACGAAGAAAAAGTCATCAAAATAAGGAACGGAGTAAACGTTTTGGAGCTTCAAATGAAAATCTTTGCCTTGCATATTTGGATGCAGCTAAGCTCCTTGCTAAGCTTTTGTCCGAATACTCATATTCAAGTTAAATACTTCATAAACACATACCCACGCGCGAATCTTTCCATTTCGCCTTCCTTCTGTTTTATTTTCTAAACAACGCCTCAGAACATGTACTTGATTGTTTTCTAAATCTATTCTGCTTACTATGCATGTCTTAATTGTTTTAATTTTCTAGTAGCGTTCCCATGCTTGTAGTTTTAACAATTTTGGCTTAAGTAACTATTGAATAACAAAATAAGTTGGAAATTAATTGTTCTTTCACACTAGCCGTAGGACGCATTGTGAAAGTGTAGAGCCAGACTGAAAAATTCAATGCCATAGCCGGGATTTGAATCACGGATCTTCTGGTCTCCGTCCAGCCGCTTTAAACCATTGATCAACTACGGCCAACGTGCCAACATGACGTGGTCCGAACTATAAAGCTCGGGCCTCAAAGTACTTACAGCATAGTAAGTCGCCATTAAGGTAGTTGCCACATGTGTTTATGAGAACTCCTAGTGGTTTACCGGGAAAAAACACGAGTCAGTTGTACCTAATAGTGGTCCGAACTATAAAGCTCGGGCCTCAAAGTACTTACAGCATAGTAAGTCACCATTAAGGTAGTTGTCACATGTGTTTATGAGAACTCCTAGTGGTTTATCGGGAAAAACACGAGTCAGTTGTACCTAATAGTGGTCCGAACTATAAAGCTCGGGCCTCAAAGTACTTACAGCATAGTAAGTCGCCATTAAGGTAGTTGTCACATGTGTTTATGAGAACTCCTAGTGGTTTACCGGGAAAAACACGAGTCAGTTGTACCTAATAGTGGTCCGAACTATAAAAGCCCGGGCCTTAAAATACTTACAGCATAGTAAGTCGTCATTAAGGTAGTTGTCTCATGTGTTTATGAGAACTCCTAGTGGTTTACCGGGAAAAACACGAGTCAGTTGTACCTAATAGTGGTCCGAACTATAAAAGCCCGGGCCTTAAAATACTTACAGCATAGTAAGTCGTCATTAAGGTAGTTGTCTCATGTGTTTATGAGAACTCCTAGTGGTTTACCGGGAAAAACACGAGTCAGTTGTACCTAATAGTGGACCGAACTATAAAGCCCGGGTCTTAAAGTACTTACAGCATAGTAAGTCGTCATTAAGGTAGTTGTCTCATGTGTTTATGAGAACTCCTAGTGGTTTACCGGGAAAAACACGAGTCAGTTGTACCTAATAGTGGTCCGAACTATAAAGCCCGGGCCTTAAAGTACTTACAGCATAGTAAGTCGTCATTAAGGTAGTTGTCTCATGTGTTTATGAGAACTCCTAGTGGTTTATCGGGAAAAACACGAGTCAGTTGTACCTAATAGTGGTCCGAACTATAAAAGCCCGGGCCTTAAAATACTTACAGCATAGTAAGTCGTCATTAAGGTAGTTGTCTCATGTGTTTATGAGAACTCCTAGTGGTTTATCGGGAAAAACACGAGTCAGTTGGAGAAGTTAATGTCATGTTGGCACGTTGGGCATAGTAGCCCAATGGTGTGGAGCGGCTGGACGGAAATCGGAAGATCCGTGGTTCAAATCCGGGCCATGGTATTGGATTTTTCAGTCTGGCTCTACCCTTTCAACAAAATAAGAAGTTTAGTGTTCATTAAGATTAATTTTCTTTCCAGTAAGAGGTTTTTCCCGCCTCGGTAGGTTACAGTGTAGCACGTCTGTCTCACGTTCAAGAAATCCTGAGTTCGAATCTCTTTCACGGTAAGTTACCTGGATAAGGTTTTTCCGGGGTTTTCACTTGTCCTAAAAAACGAATGTCGGGTAGCTCTGAGTTCCATGGAATCTGGGCCCATTTGAACATCGTTTCACCCATTCCACTCATCGTCCGATATGGCTTAAAAAGTTAAAGACGTAAATTACATAAGAAAGGACGTTTTAAGACATTAAGCAGTTCGTTTACGTTGTTATGGTTAAAAGTTTTCGGTAACTTAGATATTTTGCGAGCTAAGGCAGCATTCGTTTGTCCCTCAAAGCGTTCACTTGTTAAAACATTTGACTATCGATATTCCGTTTCTCTAAACAGGCAGTGCGATGTTTTCGTTCATTATAAAAAGATGGTCGAGAAACCTGCAGTAGCGATATGTCCACGCAAAACCCCGAGAATGACGTAGCTTTTGTGTCTAGCAGCCAGGCATTTTTATAAAAGAGGGCTCAGAGGAACCTGGGTCGAAATGACGACCTCCTTTTGTGTGCGGGTGGACAAGCAATGCGACTATTTCTACCCCACTCACGTTCACAGTGTCTTCATTTCTTCCTCTCTCTCTCTCTCTATGAATGTGCGACTTGATCTACGAGAACACTTTAACATACAACAGGCTTCCGTAATTCGTGGACGTCATTTCATGTTTCTATGGGATGCGGTTCAAACGAGAACTAATAGTACCAACTGCTGAGAGAGAAACATGTTAGAAAAGTTAGAAACAAATTTACTTGATGGAACTAAACAGAACCGCTGTAAATATGAACATTTTAAAAATATGTATGACATGAAATGTCATGAACATTTTCAAAAAAATCACCTTTTTCTCTTTTTAGTCTATAAAATAGTGTAAGCCTTCCTGAATCCAAAGAATACATAGATAGCATGCGAAACCCATTTCTAAATGCTCTAATCTAGTTTAAGAACTACGGGAATGCTAGTGTTAGATATAAATTCTAGTTCTTTATCCTTACTTTCTCACTAAAATTTCAGCATTTTTCATCATTTAAAATGTTCCTTGCTTCGCAGTTTTAATGTTAGACTAATGAAACTTGTTACACACCTTCACAGAGAATCATAGAATAGAAGTTTCCCTGGGTTTTATTGTGAGATGCATTTTCCTGACTTAAAAGCACAAAAATTACAAATTTTGAGCATAAAAGCCGTATTCACAGCTTTAAAAATTTTTGGAGCCTAAAGCTATTGAGACACAGAGAAACCTAGGGCAAATTAAAAAAAAAATGATGTATTGTGAACCTGTTGTTAAAATATTAAACAAAAAATGTAAGTTATTTTGTTGCAAGAGATATTTTAGGTGACGTAATCAAAAATAAGTAAATTTGGCCATATTTTCAAAACTAAAAAGGTGAAATATTTTGTTGTTGAATTTTTATTTCAATTGCTCAGCACAGTAGGTGCTATACAAATTGTGGAGATATATACTTAATATACATAATAACATTAAAGTATACATAGATAGAAGATACTCATATTGGAGTCCTCGATCAAACTGGTCTGATTACTGTGAGTATAAGTTAAACAACTTCTTCATTACAGAACAAACAAACATTGTAGAAATAAAATGTCCTGTGGCAAGCGTGCCTTCAGTCTTGGTGCAGCATCCAGGCGACGTCCCAGTTGGAAAAATAAAGCATCTGATACATAAGGAAGGTGAGCAAAGGATCTGCTTGTCGTTGTAGAGATGTAAACTCTGTTTAGTTAATACGTGGGCACGTCGGCTGCTGCCTTTGATGAACCCTTATAATCGTTTTACAATACAGACCCACCTTCTCGCAGTCCGCTCTGCAAGGTTGCCACGTTTCTCGATAAGTCATGGGTATCGTACGAGGTTTCGTCAAAATAAATTATCTTATGTTATTGCGAAACTTCCTTAGTTTTAACACACACACACACACACACACACACACACACACACACACACACACACACACACACACACACACACACACACACACACACACACACACACACACACACACACACATATATATATATCGTCAAGCTTCAATTCTACTGGATTCCATACTAACCCTTATCTTATTCGAAGTGCGGTATTTTTTAACCCAGCTCCTTTAGGAGGCCGAGCAAAGTGCAGTACCCATAAGGAAAATCACAAATTTCTTGCAAATGTGCAACCAATTCGTTTAAGGTGGGCGCTCTCCCTTTTGCATAGAATCTATAAATTTCTCGACGAATTAAATCGCATGTGAAATAATCTACTTTAGAAAAACGTTTCCTTTTGTTTTCACACTTGATCGGCGTCTTTAGTATTCCTTTCGTCATAATATTTCTTACTGTATTTCTGTGAATACCCAGAATTTATCATCAGGTTCATTGCATGACCCCTTACCAAGATTATTTGTCAGCACATATTTATATGTGTTCAAAACAAGCGCTTGAATTTGCTTAGAAACAATTCCCGTTATTACTTTTTTTTTTAAGACTTTTCCAGTAATATAACTCGGCCCAGTTATTCACTCTATTGTCTACACTTTGATTATTTTCACGTTACTGAATATTACCTACTACTTCATTTGCATTTACTACTGCATTTCCCTCCCACGGTCTCCACATTGTGACACACAACGAATTTCTGCACGTAATGAAACAGATCAACTGTAAGTTGGAACTTTGGCAACTGAGACTCCACGAGGAGTAGACATGCGGCTGTCACTTCGAAAAATTCAGGGTTGTCATTGGTCCTCAACGAAGGTGTTCCATTTCTGAAGTGTGGCGATAGATTTATGACGGTCATTAGTGGGCGGGAGGCTCGGTATTCTTTGACTCCATGCGTTAACTAAACAGACTTTACTCATTAATGTTATATCCAATTCTCTATGCAGCTGTGCATTCCGGATGTACCACGGGGCGTACACAGACAATCGTAATATCCTGTTTTGAAACACCAGGAGTTGGTGAATATGAGTAGGTTAAGCACATCCCCATACAGGACTGGCATATAAAAGAAGCGGTCGTAGAATACTCTTGTATAGTAGTAGCGTACATTCGACTCGTAAGGAGGATTTGCGGTTGAGGATGGGATACAACTTGTGAAGAAGAGCATAGGCTTGATTTGGTTTGCTTTTGATATGTGTACTCCATGTCAGCCGACGATCAAGATGGTCGCCATGATATTTGACTGCACAATCACAAGGTAACCAGAGGAATTCAGTGTTATACAGTCGTATATTTGCCGGAGCAGCAGGCCTGCACAAGGTGAAAAGCTTAAGAAGACATTTGCTTGGATTAAGTGCGATAAACTAGCGAGATAACCAGTACAGGAAACCGGTCAGGGAAGATTGTAGGGTTGCAACGGCAGTTTCAATAGAAAGCGCGAGGTAAAGATGACTGTATCGTCAGCAAACAGTTCTACTCCCATTAGTCCTGGACCCATGGGGCCAAGGAACTGGGCCTCCATCTACCCGGGAGAGTTCGATAACTCCGGGGCTCTTTCCATAGGGCAATATCTGATTTCTTAAAAAGCCCACCCCTCGCTGAGCACAACGTCAAGACGGGATGGAAGTGGATACGCCACTTACGTCAACCCCGCAGGGAAAGCTACCGAAAACCTCGGTGGGGCCGCCTGGTGATCTAGCACACCTTCTACTAGCTCAGCTCACTCGCTCGAGCTGGCTGGCTTTATACAGCCAGAAGGTTTTTGCTGCGTGCCTACCCGTTAAAGGTTTTACCGTAGGTAGGATTTGAATTGAATTTTGTAGGATGAAGGTGGTGTAGGTCTTTTGGTTGGGAGTTAATTTAGAGGTTATCGAAATACCTTCGGGTTCAAGGGGAAGATGCAGTACTTTGCACCCAAAGCTCTGCAGGCTAGTACCCGGGACTTATGAGGCAACCCTCTACCCCCTCCGATCGGCCTTAGGTACCCAATTCCCCGTGGGTGTCGAGAAACCACTGTCCCCCTCGATTCCAACCCAGTCCGAACAACCCCCCGCCGGTAAGGGCTCGGCAGTTCGGCCCGAAGCTCCTCTAGTAATGTCAGAGGTGCTAAAGTTCCGCAGCGCCAGCACCACGGCAGCTGAAGGGGACGGATCCCTTGCCTTACGGGAATCGTCAGCAAACAGTGCAGTACTGATTGCAGGAAGTTCAGGCATGTCAGCAGTATATAGACTGTAAAGAAGAGGCGCAAGGAGGCTTCCCTGGGGCACGCCGGCTAAAATAGTACGGGGTGAGGAATGTGTTGATCCAAGACGCACAGAAATTTGGCGTTTATGAAGAGAGCAATCTTCAGGCTGCATCATATTTGTACTAAGTTACATCTATGGCGTAAATCTTAAAAAGCTAGCGTTATTAGTTCATATGTATCCTTACCACGTTTTGTTAAGGTTAATAAAATGAAAAGTGGATTTTGGCATGGGATACAAGGACTTGGAAATATTACGAATCACAGTCACTTGTTTCAACAGTTAAACCTTCACAAATCATTTGTTTTAACAAGCAATGCTCAGTATTCCCAATAATGGTTCAAGAATCTTGATTAAGGCATATTACCCTTGATATCTACGGGTGGCTAATCATAAAACATACTTTACTTTGAGGTAAAATAAGTTTTGCATTTTTTAAAGTTGGTACATTTAAGTTCGCTAAGCTTTCTGATCCTTATGACTCATTTTGTTTCTTTACAGGTAAGGAAGGAGATTGCAATGCTTATTGAGAAGATTTGGTAAGTTAGTAATGCCTTTAGCTTCCAGTTTACACAAATGCAATAACAAAATTTTGGGAAAAAAGACCACAACAAAAAGTCGTAAAACTAAATGAGAAATCTAGTGGTCGTTTTGGACCCGATCTGGATAGCATGTGTGTCATTTCTAAAGCTCTAGTGTTACACGATAGGTTGGATACTAAAATTTTGAATTTAGCAGAGTTTTTTTTTTTTTAACGTCCTTCAACTATAAGTCATATCGGACGATGAATGGAATAGGTGAAATGATGCTCAAATGAGTCCAGGGTCCATAGAGTTTAGAGTTACCTGGCATTCGTCTTTCAGGATAAGGAAAAACCCCGGAAAAGACCTTATGGAGATAAATCACCCTGACCGAGATTCGAACTCGGGACCCGTTGAACGTGAGGCAGATACACTACCACCGTACTACCGAGGCGGCCAGCAGTGTTTTGTTAAATAAAATGTGTGTGTACACATAAATGAATAGAAACAATTCTGTCTCACAGAGTTTACAAATCTCCATTATTGTACTTACATGACTTTTTCTAATCTTTTACAAACTGTTCAGGCAAACACTTGTTACTCCGTTTCAAGATAAACATCTTATTGTAAAGATTGTTTCAACGATGGTGCCCTAACTTTAACATGTCAGTTACAACAGCCATTTTTCATGCGGTTAGAGTTGTTATTGTCAAATATCCATGGAAAGTTACAGCATTTAGCAACGCATAGAAATTGTGAAAATTCATTATCAAAATGGTTCATCTGTTCGCTAAACTTTCCGTATATTGAATGAAGCTTACGGTGTGCATAATCATCCTCGCCAGAGAACGGTTCGGCCTTTGATCAATAAATTTGAAAGAAGTGGTTATTAGCGATCAAAGAATACGTGCACGTAATTGACGTAAGTGTTCCAACGAAAGTATAGGTGCCAATCGCAAGAGTGTATGCGAGAACAGAACAATTGCTCATCAAGCGCATGAATTGCAGCTTCCGCTGAACACAGCTTGGCGAATTCTGCACCTGGAGTTGAAGTTGCATGCTTTCAGAAGGCGTTAACTTAAGAACTAAAGCCCAAAGACCATAGGTTGCGCAGTGGGTTCTCTGGCTGGGCTATGGATGGTCAAACAAAATTGCCACTCTCTTAGCAATCACAAACAATTGTACATTCAAGATAGACCACTTCTTCCCCAAAGGGTTACTGTGTGGTGTGGATTTGGGTATGGTCCATATTTGTTTCGAAGATGAAGGAAAAGGTCTGTCAATTGAGATATATACCGGGCTTTTAAAAGGCATTTCTTTGGATTCAGTTGGATGGTATGACATCTGGTTCCAGCAAGACGTTGCCACATATCATACTGCTCTCGAAACAATCTCTTCAGTCAAGAGAAGTTCAGGGGTTTCGTAACTTCCCGTGGTGGTGATGTTAACTGACCTCCGACATCATGTGTTTTAATGTTGTTGGATTATTTCTTCTGGGATTGTGTTAATTCTCATGTGTATGCCAATTGGCCAGAAAAAGTAAATTGATCTTATCATCAACATCAAGCGTGTTATTCGTGAAGATGGACCTAATTTACGTTCTTCTGTCATTGAATATTGGGTAAAATATATATGCGCAAAGCAAAGAAGTCGTGGTCATAGCTTAACCGAAATTCTCTCCCACAGGTAATGATATTAATTATGTTCAACATAAAAAAGAAATAAACATTATAGATCGTGTCTTATTTAAGATCAACGATAGGATACTCTTGTTGAAGGACCGTTTAATTACAAGAAAACACAGTAAACTATAACTGATAGTCAAATGTTTTAAAACTGTCAAGATGACGTCCTTGTAATTACGAGGGCTGTTCATAAACAGCCTCATAATTTTGATGGTGTTCTAAAAATAGTCTCCCCTGAATGCAATGTACTTGTCCCAGAGTCTCTGCCATTCATCAAAGACATGCTGGAAACCATTTTTGAGACATCCTTCAAAATCGCCTACGCAGCCTTCACCACTGCTTATGATGATGAATGATGCCTCCAACGAAGGCATTTCTTCAATTTAGGGAATAGAAAAAAGTCACATTGGGCTAAATCTGGACTATAGGGAGGATGAGGAATGCACTTCACGTTCATTTCTGCAACATATTCAGCAACATCATTGGCAATATGCGGCCGCGCATTATCGTGGTGCAGCATTCAGCCTGCTTCATGGAAATGTGGTCTTTTGCGCCTGATATGGACTTGCAATGTTTTCAGGACTTCCCTGTAGTACTGTCCAGTTACTGATGTATGTGCAGGTACAACATGCTGATAAACCATTCCATGAATATCAAAGAATGAGATGACAATAACTTTCCCAGCAGAAGCAACCACTTTTACTTTTTTGTGGGTTGGTGATGAAGGAGATTTCCACCATGAGCTTTGCTGTTTGCTCTCAGGATCAAAATGATGTAGCCAAGTTTCATCAGCAGTGATTGCATTTGAAAGAAATTCCTGATCTTCTTCTAATATTACCTTTAACTGCATGCAGACCTGCATGCGAATGTCCTTTTGCTCGGGAATCAACAGTCTTGGAAACCATCGCGCACAAACACGTCTCATGTGTAATATTTCTGTCACCGACATGTGGGTGGCACCCAATGAAATGTTCAGTATTTCAGAAAGTGATCTTAAGGTAATTCGCTAATCCTCTCTCACAATGGTAGCAGCCGTGTTGATGTTTTTTGTTCCGTATAAGCAGTAACTGCAGCACGGGATCCACGTTCCCCTGAAATTGATTGTCTCCCCTCTTTAAACATTTTAAACCAACTTCGAGCTGTGCTTTAGGGAAGAAGAGGCTCTCCATAGGCGTCCTATAACATTGTATAGGCCTCAACTGAATATTTGTTGAGACGAAAGCAGAATTTCAAACTGCATATTGTTCCTCGCGTGTTACCTTGAACTGTACCCGGAGGCTAATGTATAATTATACAACTTACTTTGATAATTATAAGATTTAGTAAATCTCTTATTCACACTGACAGCTTACTTGCACAACTACACTTAACTTAAACTTCCTCGAAATTTAAACTTTGTACACATTATAACTTCACTCTAATACCTGCTGTTAAATGATTTTGAACTGCATCCGGGAGCTAAGACAGTTATAAATCACCGTGCGCGCGCAATGAAAGGAGAGCTCCGACTACCTTGTCTCGTCAGCCCGGAGAGCTGTCCGAGAGAGGAACCAAAGCAACCTTCACGCGCTCACACGGAGAAAAAAGGAAAAACAAAAGAACTGAGGCACATGCCTCGTAAAAGAAAGGTGCAATCAGTAAAACCTCCATTGCGGCGGTAGGCGATAGTAAACATGTCTGAACTTGCCTGGTTATCACAGGCGGGAACCAGGATTACTAAGAATGATACTACTACGGCGTGTTTGTTTCACACTTAGCTAACAGAATATAATAAGATTGAATATTAGTGCGAAAAATTATGACCGTAAAAAATGATAATCCTTCTTTATTGGACAGCCCTCTTATATTATTTTTTCCCAGTAACGGCTTTGTTTTTTGAAGAAAACAGGAAATAAGAGTTTCAGACGAATAACCAGGAATACTTAGGAAATGATTAACTCTACAAAAGATATATCGAACTTAAATTGTGTGTTTAACAGGATGTATATTTTTGTGTTGTAAGACTTTGTGTTTCTCTTAGAATTTATCACTTATACAAAATATTTTCAGAATGAAGATGTCTTCATAGGACATTTTTTGAACAGTTTAACGAAAATTCTTAATCATATAATATATTCATACAAATCGCCACAGATATAAGTCGGTTAGTTTCTTCAGGCCCTATAACTATGAATACACGTGGAACTATAACCTTGGAGTGTCGCGAAGTTAAAAATTAATAGTGGTTCGTTAAAATCCTCCCCTGGGTGACGTGTTGAGTAAGAGAGGTAAAAGAAACTCGCGGCATCAACAAGTTTAATTCTTACTGTCGCATTGTCGACGATAATTGGAGAGTACGTCGGCCGTAACTAGCGCAATAAATTTCTCAGCTTCCAGCGTTGATGGGATCTTAAGCCCCTGGGGAAATACTCCGATTCTATTAGAAGCTGCACAACTCTGGGGCCATAATGGAGCGAGCGGGCTGCGAACATTCCGTCGGGAATTGAAATCCAAACCCTCCGATTAACATCTTAGTCCCACGGATTGATATGTAGGTTATCATGAGAATGTATTTTGTTTCCAACCATATTTGTTGTTTGTGGACTAGAAATAGTAAGGAAATTTCGTCTCTTTTCGTTGCCATGACATCACAATATTCAAATGTTTGCGAAATAGGTAATACAAAGAGGATTAAAGACATAGTCATTTATTTAGAAGCAGCAGATTTGTAATAACTAGTAGGTTTTTTAGACAATGTAGATGATTATATTGCAGATATAGAAATTGCTAGTCAAGATTTAAGTGAAAATAATAAATAACTGATTAAATTGAAATGTAGCAAAATATTACAAAATTTTGATAAATACCAACCTAAGAGAAATAATAATAAACATATTATTAAATCATTAAATCAAAAATATTTAATTTTCACTAAAGTGGATAATGGTAATAGAATTATAATTTTAGATAAATCCAATTATATTAATAGAGTGAAACCTTAACTTCAAGGTAAAGATTTCATAAAAAATCATATAGACCATTTGAAATCATGTATTTCAAATTTAAATAAAATGCTTAATGAAGTGAAAATATTATTTAATAAAGAAAAATATTTAATAAAATTTAGTAACCCTATTTTACCTAGGGCGCTCAACTACGGCGGTCATCAGCGCCCTTTAAAAAACTAGTCATGGCAAAAGCCAGATATAAAACTTTCAAAAAACTATACAAGTGTAACAAAACCTATTAAAAATACACGTACATAAAAAACATCAATCAAAACCTACTAAAAATTTCGTTCACTAAATCCTAAACTCTAAACTAGAAAAGAATCTAAAATCCTTCTCCACGGGTCTCCACGCACGGCCTACACGTGGGTGGGCCTGTTGACCGTCTCCCTCAACCACGAAGAGGAGCCCCCACGAGGGAGTCTGTTGGCTCGGGACCCCGGGTGCGCCAAACCCGTACCTACCGAAGTAATCTCCTGGGGGGATTTTACCTAGAATTTTTGCTCTTCCTAAATTTTATAAACCTGGAAACAAAATGTATAAATTCACCAACTTATAATTTAGCTAAATGGTTACATAAGAATGTGGTAATTTTAATAAATTTGAGAGATTTAGTGTTAAAAGTTCTTTTGAATTAGTTAAAAAGATTGCAATGTTATATTATCTAAAACTGATTAACCTGTTTCTTTTGATGTAACTGCCTTATTTACTACTATTCCTAAGGAAAAAACGTTCAATTTATTTTAAAAATTTGTTGAATTCAATAAATTTGCATGAGGAATTAATAGTTTATTTTGTTAGGCTTACCAAATTTTGGAAATTAGTTATTGTTTCACACTGGCCGTGTGTAGGCTAAAGAATGGAAATATAGTATCAGATTGAAAAATGCCATGCCATAGCCGGGATTTGAACCACGTATCTTCTGCTTGCCGTCCAGCCGCTCTAATGCTAAAGCTATTATGGCCAACGTGCCGACACGAGTCAGTTGGAGAATTAAATGTCATGTCGGCACGTTAGCCATAGTATCTCTATGGTTAGAGCGGCTGGATGGTAACCAGGGGATCCGTGGTTCAAATCCCGGCTATGGTATTGAATTTTTTGGTCTGATACTACCTTTCCTTACTGAATTTTGTTTAGATCAATACTTTTTCAATCTTAATGTTGAATTTTTTTAACAAACTTTTGGTTTAGCAATGGGTAATCCTCATTCACCTGTTCTTGCTTAACTTTTTATGAGGTTTTTCGAAATGCAAGTCACTAAGCCATTCCCTTTGATTTTTAAAGTTTGGCATAGATATGTTGATGATATTTATGCAATTGTTCATGATAAACTCATAAACGATGCTTTAAAAGTACTAAGTATGCAAGATAAAGCTCTAAATTTATATTGTAAACTGAAATTAATGGATTTCTTCCTTTTTTAGATCTAAACATAATAATAAATAATAATAAAGTAAACTTTGGTATCTATAGGAAATCTTGTCATATTGCTAATTACATAAACAGTAAAAGTTTTTACTTTTTTCATATAAATTTGCTGTTTTCAATAGTTTGATTTATATATATATATATATATATATATGTGTGTGTGTGTGTGTGTGTGTGTGTGTGTGTGTGTGTGTTTGTATGTGTAATTTACGTCCTCCAACGTTAAGTCATATCGGACGATGCATGGAATGGGTGAAATGATGCTCATATGAGCCCAGGGTTCGTAGAGCTTAGAGCTTCCGGACATTCGTCTTTCAGGATAAGGGAAAACCCCGAAAAAAACCTTATCCAAGTAACTCACACTGACCGACATTAGAACTCGGGACCCCTTGAACGTGTGGCAGACATGCTACCATCTAGGCAACCGAGGCGGGCATTTGATTTATAGATTAGTAAATATACCCCTAAATAAAGATGAATTTAATAAAGAATATAAATAGATTATTAATGCAGCTTTAATTAATGGTTTCAATAAAGACTTTATAAATAAAAAAATTGAAAAATTCAAATATAAAACAAAACTGCTTTTGTTATTTCTATCCTTAGAAAAATAAAAGACGATTATAATTTCAAAAAGTTTACTTACCATCCTTGGGTTAATAAGCATTTTCAAAACTTTTTTTGCAGATTTTGGTATAACTTTAGTTCCTCAAAATCAATATAGTATTAAAATTAATTGCATTTCTCTCAAAAAGATAAATTTTTAATAATAAAAAGTCTGGTATATATTAGTTTAATTGTTTCGATTGTGATAAAGTTTATATTGGAAAGCCAAAACATAATTTAGAAGCCAGAAAAAAGAACATTTTCGTAACATTAAGTATAAACAGAGATAAATTTGCCGTAGCAGATCATTTTTGGTCATTTAACAATGAAATAAATCCAGAAGTTACATTATTAAAACAGTTAAATGATGCGATAGGTTTAATGGTTTGGGAAAATATATTTATTTTAAGAAACAAACATGGTGTAATGAAGTTTGAAATACCGGAAGTCGATTCTATTTTTTCTGGCGACAGCTTTGTTGTTTCTGGTTGAAGACGTGTAAAAGTTTTACTTGAAATATCGATCCCGGACAATTTATAAGAATAGTATCATAATTTCTTATAGGATAAATGAAGTTTTAAGTTACAAATTGTTATATTTGTATACATTGGTTTGTTTCACTGTTAATAGCTTCATGTTTTACGTATTTATTACATTCCTTTGGTGTTTCGATTTCTCTAAGATGATGCGCAGATGTTTATTCTTTATTCCTTACTTTTCTTGTTATATTACTGTTGATTATGACCTGAGCTTGGTAGATGTCGCAGTTTTTTGATACATTGAATAGGCGTATCTGCTTTAATGACTTTCTGAATGACTCCAAATGACTTCGCTCGCGTGCTTTCGTACATGGAGTAGTTATTAAATAAACTTAGTCTAGTTTTAAAATCTAATGTTGTCCTAATCTCCCGTGAATCTTAACCTAGCGCTACGTAATAATGAATAATATTAAAAACCTACGACCGAGTGATCTGTATGACCTTTAGCGGGGTTTGTTAGACTTATGTTTACAGCAACTTGCGAATTTTCAAAATGAAATTTATCATTTCTTTTAAATTGATACCATTTTAAGGTTATGTTGGTGAAAAAAGCTAGCATACTTGCGTCACATTTTATCCTCGCCTTACCACGCGTCACTTTCACCTCAGTTTCCATTTATCACTGAAGATAGCGACATCGGTCTTCTTCTTGTAGCATTCACATCTGCCAACATAACAGAAACACCGAAAAAGCATAGCTGGATGATTTAAGTTTTTGTAAAAATCTTGCTTTTCAGTATCAAAGATTTCTTATCTGATTTCTTTCCGAATTACTGTTTTTGTCGTTAGTTACCGATGGTGCTTCAAGTATTTGTATTTTGTCCAATATGATCTGCATATATTTCATTAAAATTTATTTTTATCCATTTTCTCGTATATAGTCATGGAGTGTTTTAGCATATCAGTTCAGAATTCTTCTGAGCCAGCATCTGACCGTACTTTTGCCCCTCTCTCGCTATTTCTTCAACGTTTTGCAAAACCCAGTGTCATCTTGTTAAAACCTCTATGTATCATAATCATCGCAAAAGCTAAAGGCATAGGGAAGCGGACCATACTGCAGACTTCAGCCAATGATAAATTTGCTCCTCCTACCAGCGCTGCCGATGTGGTACACGCATCTCACTCGCCTGAACTGAGAGCATTATATTAATTACGCTTGGATAATCATTTGAAAACTGACAGGTGACAATCTCATAATAAGTAGAATTTTATTTTCCGATCATGACCGTACAAAAATCCTGTCTCTACGATTCTTAGAACACGAGCGATGCACGTTTTATCTTCATATGGATATGGTTAAATGTTACGGATAAATATTTGAAAATAACAACTGCCAAACTTGTAATAAGAAATAATTTTATTTTCTGATCATGACCGCACAGAAATTCTCTCTCTACGATATTTATACCGCGAGCGATGTACGTTTCATCTTCACATTGTTATGAATAAATGTTACGGATAAATATTTGAATGTTACAGATGCCAATCCTATAATAAGAAAGAATTTTCCTTTGCGATCATGACCGCACAAAAATCCTGTCTCTACGATGCTTAGAACACGAGCGATGCACGTTTCATCTTCATATGGATATGGTTAAATGTTACGGATAAATATTCTAAAATAACAACTGCCTATCTTATAATAAGAAAGAATTTTACCTTCTGATCATGACTATACAAAAACCCTGTCTCTAGGCTACTTAGAACACGAGCGATGCACGTTTTATCTTCATATGGTTCTGGTTAAATGTTACGGATAAATATTTGAAAATAACAGATGCCAATCTTATAATAAGAATGAATTTTACTTTCTGATCATGACCATACAAAAATCCTGTCTCTACGATACTTAGAACACGAGCGCTGCACGCTTTATCTTCCCATTGTAATGGTTAAATGTTACGGATAAGTATTCGAAAAAGACAGCTGCCAATCGGGTAGTAAGAAAGAATTTTACTTTCTGATCATGACCGTACAAAACTCCTGCCTCTACAATACTTAAAAAACGAGCGATGCACGTTTTATCTTCACATGGTTATGATTAAATGTTATGCACAAATATTTGAATATAACAACTGTCATTCTTATTACAATAAAGAAGTTTACTTTCTGATCATGACTATGCAAAAATCCTGTCTGTAGGATACTTAGAACACGAGCGATGCACGTTTTATCTTCTTATGGATATGGTTAAATATTACGGATAAATATTTGAAAATGACAGATTCCAATCTTATAACAAGGAATAATTTTACTTTTTGATCATGACCGTACAAAGACCCATCTCTACGATACTTAGAATGCGAGCATTGTGGTCTGTTTAGTTAAGGTATGTGCAGTTCCCACTAACAGGGACCGCAAGGGTCCTGACCTTCTCGCCCACTAATGACCGTCATAAATCTATCTCCATACTTCAGAAATGGAACACTGTCGTTGAGGACCAATAGCAACCCTGAATTTCTCGAAGTGACAGTCGCAAGTCTACTGCACGTAGAGTCTCACTTGCCAAAGTTCCAACTTCCAGTTGATCTGTTTCATTACGTGCAGAAATTCGTTGTGTGTCACGATGTGGAGATCGTGGGAGGGAAAGGCAGTGGTAAATGCAAATCAAGTAGTAGATAAATTTCAGTCAAGTGAAAATAATCAAAGTGAAGACAGTGTTAATAACTGGGCCGAGTTATATTACTGGAAAAGCCTCAAAAAACAAAGTTTCAACGGGAACTGTTTCTAAGCAAATTCAAGCGCTTATTTTGAACACATATAAATATGTGCTGAAAAATGTTGATAAGGGGTCATGCAATGATGATAAATTATGGGTATTCACTGAAATACAATAAGAATTATTGTGACGAAAGGAATACCAAAGACGCCTATCAAGTGTGAAAACAAAAGGAAACGTTTCTCTAAAGCAGATAATTTCACATGCGATTTAATTCGCCGAGAAATTTATAGATTCTATGCAAAAGGGAGAGCTCCAACCTTAGACGAATTGGTTGCACATTTGCAAGAAATTTGTGATTTTCCTTATGGGCACTGCACTTTGCGCGGCCTCCTAAAGGAGCTGGGTTTCAAATACCGCACTTTGAATAAGATAAGGGTTATTATGGAATCCAGTAGAATTGTAGCTTGGTGATATATATAATCAAAATTAAAAAAGTTTTGCTGTAATGCACATAAGATAATTTATTTAGACGAAACCTCGTACGATACACATGACATATCGAGGAAGGTGGCAACCCTGCAGAAAGATCTGCGAGTTTTATGTTCACATAACTATGGTTACCCAGCATCCATCCATTCATCACCGATAAGCCTGAAAAACAACACCATTCTTTCCTAATAATATTTATCTCAAGCATAAATAAATAAAGTGCCTGACATGAAAATAGGAGTCATGCAGTATGAAACAGTGTTAATTTTCAGTTCGTTTTCGGAGTAGATGTGTTAGTTTGTGAAAGTGAATTTCATCGTTAAGTCGTGTGTTGAACTCGAACTGAAATACTGATAATATTACATTACATTTATCTTCTTTCCAGTATTTGTGATCCGACTGCATGAACATGCCCCTCGAAGCAGGGACAAGTGATTTTTCTATCAACAAACGTGAAGTGATTCATTCTCAGAGCAGAAGTATTGTATTCAAATCCCAGCAATTAACCCTGTAACCTTGTGGTGTAGGTAGTGTACACAGTGTCACGAATTTGTAGTAAAGGAGCTTCAGCCTTAGAAAAAGGGAGCGTGCCTGTGTTTCAATCTCCGGGAAGGGTCCATGAAGTAGGAAAGCGAGTTACTGGATTGGAAAACATGCTTGCTGTTCCACTGCTGTGATGTGTGTCAAGGTAACGTATGTTTAATTATGGGAAGAATAGCCAAAACCTTTGCTGGCAGGTACAACTGCTCTTATGTACAGAACCTCTGCAGGTGTACTACACTCGGCAACAGCGCTCCGCCTAAGCATTGGCCAGCGTTGATATACCTTTAACTTTTGCGAGCGTTATAATATAAATAAGCTCGGGAGAGTTACAAAAATAAAATTAATACATAAAATCCGCTAAACTAGCGTGTACAGCTGTCCGTCATGTTGGCAGTTCCTTGTACCTTAGCCAAATATTCGTCCGTTGAGCGATAATTTTCATACTGAGGTCCACGATTCGATCTCTCTGATGCATAAACCTCAAAAAGCTACCATTTCTTGTTAGTTGGCCACGCCGTGGCTCAGTGGTTAGACCGCTTTGCTCTCACCAAGGCGGCCCGGGTTCGATCCCAGGCGACCGCAAAGTGAGATTTGTGATGGACAACACGGCGCTGGGGTGAGTTTTCTCCGGAATCTCCGGTTTCTCCTACCATATCATTCCACCGGTTCTCCATCTTCATCTCATGTATCATCAGTGTCATCGCCTGCGGTGCCGTATGTAGTAAAAGCGAGCGTTAAACACTACACTTTTTCTTGTTAATTCGTTAACATAATTTTAAAACATTGCTTATTCCTCAGAATGCAGTGAGAAAATATCCAGTATTAGTGATTCAAAAACAGTGAACAAAGGAACGCAATATGTTCGATAAATATACTAATTTTGTATTTATGCATAAGGAATAATTACTTCATGTTTAACCAAAAATTCTACAGACAATCACAAGGATTAGCTATGTGGAGCCCACTTTTGCCTATTTTAGCAGACCTATACATGAGCTATTTTGAAACACACATACTAAAGGCCTTCCCACAGATTTATAAATTTTGGCAGAGATATGTTGATGATGTATTTGCTATCATTCCGGAAAAACTTAGAGAAGATTCTCTAAAATTGCTAAACCTGCAAGATAATCACATTCAATTTACTATGGAACTAGAAAGAGACAACAGCCTACCCTTTTTGCACCTCAAGATAACTAGAAATCGTCATGGTGTTGATTTTGGAATATACAGGAAGCCTACACACATAGATAATTACATAAAGAAAAATGAATACAACCCAGTTTCACATCAACTAGCTGCCCTTAGAAGTCTAATTCACCGGCTATACAACATCCCACTGAGTAAGCATGAATTTTTGAAAGAACAACACATAAAAGACATAGCGGTATTAAATGGATTCAACCCAGCCATCATAAGTAACATGATAAAGAGAAAAGAAAAACTAAAGATAATATCAATAAATACCACTCTCACACCACTTAAAAATACAAATTGGCAATATAGAAAATTCACCTACCATCCATGGGCTTTTAGAAAATTTGAACGAATCTTCAAAAGACTAAACTTAAAACTAGCACCCCAAAACAAATTCAGTCTGAGGAACCTGCTAAATAAACCCCTGAAAAATACAATCCCCAACAATTTGAAGTCAGGAATTTATCAGATTAATTGTGAAACCTGTGAGAAAAGCTACATAGGAAAAACTAAGAGAAACTTGTTAACCAGCCAAAAAGAACAACAGAGGAACATTAAGTGGAAACAAACAGAAAAATCTGCAGTTTCACACCATTTTTGGACAGAAAACCACAACATTGGCCACAACATTAAACTGTTAAAATCTTTAAGTACACACATAGATTCGGATATTTGGGAAAAATATTCATAAACAAAAACCGTGATAAAGTTATAAATTTTGAAATCCCGGCATTAAATGAAGTATTAAAACTTAGTGCCCCTAACACCAGATGGCAGAGTGATCGGAGCTCCGTAGTAGTGGAAGAAGAGGAAGGTTCATTTAGTCACCAAACAGCTGAGGATGAGATCGAATGATCTTGAAAACGTTTCAATTATACAACAACAAGTAATTGAAGTTAGAGTGTAAACATAGTGACTCATAAATCAAACTTAAATATACTAATTTTGATTGCGGTGGACCAAAACTACAGAAGGTTTTGTAAAGAGCTACTAGACTTACCAAGATAAAGGAATACAAGCGATTTGAGTAAATTAGTAAAATGCAGAATTGAAGATAATAAAAGACAGGAAATATGGGGAAGTCTAGAAAATATGAAAACATTACAATTTTGCAAGCAAATACAAAGAAATAGTACCCGCCTCGGTAGTGTAGATGGTAGCGTGTCTGCCTCATGCTCAAGAGCTCCCAAGTTCGAATCTCGGTCTGGGTGAGTTACCTGTATAAGGGTTTTCCGGGGTTTTCCTTTATCATGTAAGATGAATGTCGGGTAACTATAAGCTCCATGGACCACGGACTCATTTGAGCATCATTTCACCCATTTCATTCATCGTCCGATATGACTTAAAGTTGGAGGACGTAAATTACAAACAAACAAAATATGTGGTCTAGAAGCATAAGTAGATTACCGCAACAGACAAGAGAGAGAAGGGCTAGCTTGGATGAGAACATACACAATATTTCTAAGAGGGATAAGAGGTAGGGAAAAGCGAATTTGTGAATTGTGTGGGGGAAAAGAAAGCATAGAACACTATGTAACAGAATTCGAGGAGGTTGCAAGGTAGAGAAAAATGGTATGGGAGGAAAAATAGGAGAAATTAGAGAAGAAGATGGTAGCTATAAAAATGCTAACGGACAGGGAGGTAAAGAGGGTAGGAAGTATTGGTGAGTTTTTTGCAGAAGGTAAAAGAAAAATGGGCAAGAAATGTAAGGAATATAAGAAAGGAAGATGAGGGGGAAGAAAGGGGCTAATTAAGTAAAAAGGAGGTATGCAGGTTAAGAGCTACCTGGCAGAGCAGAAGACCAGGGTGTCATGTAAGCCAAGGTAGCAACAAGGTAAAGATAAATAAATGTAAAGAATACAAGAAAGGAAGATGATGGGGAAGGAGGAGAATAATTAAATAACAAGGAGACATGGAGGTTAAGAGCTACCTGGTGGAGCAGAAGACCAGGGTGCCATGTAAGACAAGGTAACAACAAGGTAAAGACAAATAAATGTAAAGAATATAAGAAAGGAAGATGAGGGGGAAGGAAGCTACTAATTAAGTAACAAGGAGACATGCAGGTTAAGAGGTACCTGGCAGAGCAGAAGACCAGGGTGTCATGTAAGCCAAGGTAGCAACAAGGTAAAGACAAATAAATGTAAAGAATATAAGAAAGGAAGATGGGGGAGGAAGGGGCAAATTAAGTAAAAGGGAGGCATGGAGGCAGAGCAGAATACCAGGGTGTCATGTAAGCCAAGGTAGTCACAAGGTAAAGACAAATAAATGTAGCCTAAAGTTGTAAAATTTTGGAATATGCACAGTAAAAATTTAAAATAATATAAAAAAAAGAGTTTCATTTAGTTGCATTGCAATGCCGTCTTAAAACTTTTACAACGGAATCTATAATACTTAGATAGCTACACGCTTCAACTGTTTCTCCACGTTCTCGCGCGATACTCGCGTAGTTTGTAAAATGATCACACACGTTCACTAACAAAATTATCGCTTTAGACAACGGAATTTCTCTGTGGTTTTTAGGCAGTAAATGTTATTTCTAAGTAACTGATTAAAACTGAAGGCTGTTGGTAAAAGATTCTGCTCACGTTTGAGCAACAAAGCCTTCATTAATTCTGTTTGCGTTTTCTCCCGCTAGAGCCCAGCACAGACTTCCTCCTACACGATGCTCTACTGTCAGTACTTAAGTGTTCACTTATTTTTCGACGTACCAATTGAGATCTCTTGTGCTTTAAGCTAAACAAAAAACACGTTAAAAAGGCTTTTACTCAAATGGAAGACAAAATAGGCACTTTAGAGTTAAATCAGTGAACCTTCACACCAGTTCTTGACTCTTTAGGAAGTTTATTTTAATGGATACTTTAAACTAATTTATATTAATTTGCTTTTATTACTTACACCACGTGTACAATAGGTAGAAATGTTTGCAACCTAACAAAAAGTTCAGCTTAGAGATATCCCCAAAGTACACGTGTTGAAGTCCCCTGAAGGAAGAAACTGTGTACAGCTTGTACACGGGCAAGTCATCAGGATTGAAAAAAAATGTGTAGATCTATTTATTAAGTTGTCCCTTAAGTGCTGTTTTATAATTTATAAGCTTTTATAGCTTTGTTGATAGAAAATTTATTGGGTTTATTTCGTTTTAAATAAATTACTAACCACTCGCGGAATATAAGTATACAGAGGTGGCCAAATTATTAGACTAAGCTGAATTTGAGTCATTAAAATTAGCATATTTCAGCTTACTCCGAATTAAAGACAACATTGGACGAAACAATGATTGAATGACACACTGAATGACACATTAGATTGTTATCGAGATATATAAATATCTGGCATCATGATGCGGATCTTACAAATAGTGTAAACCATTGGTTAAGGGCATGCCTAACAGAATAAAAATGTTAATTTCCAACAAAGAAATGTATACACTGTATTGACCCAAGTTTCTGTGTCATATACGACAGCTGTTCAATAATGAATGTTTACTTTTTTTTTTGACAACGTACCTTTACTCATCTTCATAATTTTGATGATCCTTCTCAAAATAGTCTCCCCTGAATGCAATGCACTTGTCCCAGCGTTTCTGCCAGTCTTAAAAATCATACTGGAAACCATTTTTAAAAGAGATCCTTCAAAATCGCCTCCGAAGCCTTCACCACTGCTTCTGATCGTGGATAATGCCTCCCACGAAGGCGTTTCTTCATGTTGGGGAATAGAAAAAAGTCACATGGGGCTAAATCAGGACTATCGGGAGGGTGAGGAATGCACTTCACGTTGATATTTGCAAGATATTCAGCAACAATATTGGCAATATGCGGCCGCGCATTATCGTGGTGCAGCATCCAGCCTGCTTCATGGAAATGTGGTCTTTTGTGCCTGATATGGACTGGCAATATTTTCAGGACATCCCTGTAGTATTTTCCAGTTAATAATGTGTGTGCAGCTACAACATGCTACTAAACCATTCTTTGAATATCAAAGAATGAGATGACCATAACTTTCTCAACAGAAGCAACCACTTTTGCATTTGGGGGGTTTGTGATGAAGAAGATTTCCACATTGAGCTTTGCTGATTACTCTCAGGATCAAAATGATGTAGCCAAATATTATAAGCAGTAATTACGTTTGAAAGGAACTCCGGATCTTCTTCTAAACTGCACTTTAACTGCATGTCCTTTTGTTCGGGAGTCAACAGTCTTGGAACCCACCGCGCACAAACACGTCTCATGTGTAATGTTTCTGTCACCAACTGGTGGGTGGCACCCAATTAAGTGTTCAGTATTTCAGAAAGTGATTTTAAAGTAATTCATCGAATCTCTCTCATAATGGCATCAGCAGTGTTGATGTTTTCTTCCGTAAGAACAGTAACTGGAACAGCGGGTCCACCTTCCTTTGAAATTGACTGTCTCCCCTCTTTAAGCATTTTGAACCACCTTCGAGCTGTGCTATAGGGAAGAACAGACTCACCATAGGCCTCCTGTAACATTGTATAGGCCTCAACTGAAGATTTGTTGAAACGAAAGTAGAATTTCATAGCCGCATATTGTTCCTCTCATGTTACCTCCATTGCAGCGGTAAGGCGATATTGAACATGTCTGAACTTGCCTGGTTCTCACAGGTGGGAACCAGGAGGACCAACAATGAAACTACTAGGGTGTGTTTGTTTCACATTAAGCTAACAGAATATAAGATTAAATTTTAGTGCGAAAAATTATGACCGTAAAAAAAATTATGATCATTCTTTATTGAACAGCCCTCGTATGAAGGAAGTAGTAACAATATCGAGTCTAGAACTGAAATACACTCGATATTGTTTCAGAGCCCTTTCCTCTTTTTGCTTCACCTCCAGGCCTGCACTATATTTGTAATGGGCTACCCTTTCATATAGCAGGGTGATACCGCGCCTCCACTCTCTTCCAATTTCTCAACCCGCTTCGCCACCGCCATCTTGATAGCATCGAATAGTACCATTGGGAAAAATAAATAGTAAATAGCCTGGTATCGCGGGCCTGGAAAAACTAC